>CM024616.1:23630797-23833025 GCA_014182575.1 Eucalyptus decipiens
CAATCTAATTGCGTTACAATCAACTCTCACCAGCAGAAGCACTAATGACAATCAATGTGCTTGTAGTGAGACCTGAGTTTTGTCAGCAGAATAATCTACTGTGTTAATGATGAAAATTTTAGGATGACTATGATCTCCATCCCCTTAATGAGGCTGGTGGTCACTGATGGGTTAGCTATACACAAATTGTCATTTTATATAAAAATTGCTATACAGCAACCTCACATATCAATTTTTTTGAAAACAAGTTCTCTCATTTCTTGGCATGTTAGGTTTCTCGATTTCTTAACAGCTCAGACCTAAAGCTAATCAAAACCACATACTTAACCGATATCCTCTAATTGCATTACACCATATTTGCATAGCAATGAGCTAACCTGGGTCCCTTATCCTCGCTTTACACCAAAGATAAACTTATTCTCTAATTTTTCCAGTCATCAACAGTCAGATCACTCATTTTCAGCAAACCACGAGGACTAGCGATTAAAAACATTGTCAATCGAAATGCTAATGACTCTCATTCTTATCCAAAAGTTCCCAAGTATCACCATGCATGCTTTCAAACCAGCAGAACAATTGATCTCAAAGAAAATAGAACTTCTCTAATCTCAAAACCGAAATACAAAGTGAATCACAATCGAAAATTTATTGACGATTTACACAAACAACTTCCATATTCATTGCCAATCGGTAGATCAGAAGTACAACTACAATGACACGAACGAACGAAACTGAAAATAAAGAGAGCACGAGAGAGCAAGATGAATTTCAAATGAACTTGAAAGGAAGAGGCCAAGGAGTGGACCTGGGGACCTCAACCTTGTCCTTGATGTGCTCGATTTTCTTCTCCTTCTTCGGCCTCACGTTCTCGTAAGATCCTTTGAACGTCTTCACTTTCTTCGTCATGAGCAACAATGCTACATATAGAAGCTTTTTGTTTGTCTAAAATCATTAACAAATCTTTGGCGCAAGCATAACTCCTCCAAAAGTGAAATCAGGGGAGCCAATCCACGTGGTACAAAATCTTAACAAAAACCTAAAATTCATATATAAAGAAAAATCAACAAGAAATCGTGCTCTAGAGACATGCAAAAGTTATGATTTAATCAAGTCTATTTACTTATCACAAAATCGGAGTTTCCACAAAATGAAGTTTATTTTCCAATGATAATGTCTTCAGTAAGACAATCCAAATCTAAAAAAAAAAAAAAAACAGAGATTAAATAAGACATTCACTTAATAGATAGTTATTGTGACATCTCAATTTTCCAATTCTGTTTTCAGTAAAATGAGACGGGCATTTCATCTATGCGCATATAGTTCTTTTCTCTGAGTAGGCCACTCACGAGAAGACTAGTCTATCATGTGAAGCCGTTAAGGAATTCTAATGCATTAGACTCGAGAATTTAATCAGGAAGCGACCTCTCGACCAAGCTAATTTGCAAGGGTTATTACGGCATAGTTAAAAATCGATTAGAGACCGGAGATAGGTTGACTCGACAAAGGCATATGATCAAGTGTGGGTAATTTCACCAGATCACACATTTATTGTCGATCGGCACTGGACCGGCTTTTTTGTCATTTTGGTACCCTGTGTCCGTATTTGAAACCTTGAGATTACCACGACAACCGAGAGTCGCCAATATGTCGAAGATGTACATTGTGTTTGAAAATAATCAATCACAGGTCAAATGTATGAAAATTTCTAAAAGCTACCCAGTAGATCAGGACGTGTTAGTATTGTGCCGGAGTGAAATTATCCGTGAAATTGAGATCGAATTCAAAAATTAAAGTATTGGTGTGTCACAAATCATTTTAGGAACGTTGACTCATCTTTAAAAGATTTTTCATACAAATTGAGTTTTTCGGCAAAATAATCAAAGTATAGTTAATTTGATTCGGGAAAATTAGTAGGCCTGCTTTTGGTCATTCTTTTGGGATCCAAGATGGTTCTATGGTCAAGTAAAAATGTGAATTGAAGTGTGGTGACATTGGATTAATTTTATGAACTTCAATTTGGCTTAATTGGAAGAGGATTGAATGAAATTGAAAGAATGTGATGTACAACTTTGCAAAATTCGTATGCTATGGTGTATGAGGCAAAATGGACCCATTAAAAGCTTGTCATGGAAGCTTTGTGTGATTGGAAGGTGACCTCATGTGAAGTCATGGTGGGGCCAAAGTGGAGGAGATTTGGACAAGTGTAGGGTGCTCCTTTGCTCTAAAAAAAGTGGGCTCTTACATCACACTTCATCTCCTTCCTTGAATCAAGGAGTGTCTTGGAACTTGGGGAGAGAGGAGAGAGAAGGTGCGACCAAGCTAGCCTGCACGCCCCCTTCGTTCGCCCACTCGTCGCCACTCACACGTCGCCGTTGTTGCCCATCCGCGCGCTCGCTCATCGGCCAGCTCGCCGCTCCGCTCCGCCTCCGCCTGAGCCTCCAGCACCTTCGTTCGACTGTCCAACCGCTGCTCGTCGTCACCAGGGTCGCCGGAGGTCCCACTTGGCCGCTGGAGCCACCGCACGAGCTGCCGCCATCCGTCCTTGCCCGTTCCCATCCAAGCAGCCGCCGGTTCCAGCTAGTTTCGGCCAAGGTCAGCCCACCGGAGTTCCAGCTCAAGTTCGGACCTTCAACGTCCGTTTTGGGTGCCTTCCAGTCCTCTTTTATTGCCGCCTCGTGGAGATTTGTCAACCGCCTCGCTGTTGTCTTCGTCGGGAGCTCATCAGAAAGCAATTCCGGTGAGTTTAGCCTCCTAAACCTTGATTAGAGGGTTAATGATGCTTTAAGCGTGCTTAATCTAAGCTAAGTAAGTTTAGGTGGTTAGATTAGTTTAATTAAGTGTGGATTAGATTAAGGGGTGTGATTAGTTTACTGTATGTTTAATTAAGGTTAAATAGATGTTTATATTAGTATAATAAGGATTTGGCCTTAATTGATTATTTTTGAATAAATAAATATTTTGAAATTAATTAATTAATTTTTGAAATAAATTTAATTATTTAAAAATTCCGAAAATTATTTCTCGACCTTAAATTTTCAGAATTTCACGCCGATTTGCTATGTATTCAGATTATGAATTTGATGAGTGGATATTACAAATTGAGTGTTGATTGTGAAAAATGTGGATATTATTCAGAAAATCCAAGGTGTCTGGTCTTAATACCAAAATTAGATTTTAAGGATTATATTAAATGGTGGGGTTTGAAAAAGTGAGATATTGGTTTTCTGGGTCGAAATTAACGTGCCCCCACACACGTGAATAATTTCTGAAAAATTTTTAATATAAAGAAAAGAGGGATCACTATTTTAAATTGAAGCATTGAGTGAAATGCAATGTGTCCTAGGCTGAGTGTGAATTTATTGTGTGATAATTAAGAGGAAATTGTTCGGGGCTGTTGAGTCGGACTTGCCCCTATATGGGATGCCTCTTACAATGAATGCGGGTCGTAGTAGATTCTAGGCCCATGCTCCTTTGGGAACGCCGTCGACGTAATGACAAAGCCGTGTTTTAAGGTGGAGAGACGATGCCTGGCTAAATGCCAGTAGATAGCTGAAACGTGAGTAGGCTATGTTCATGTGTGGTAGTGAATAAAAATTGGATCACATATTGTGGTTGTTGATTATGTGAAAGTGATTGTGCTCCAGTTGTTTAAGTTATTATTACTACCTATGATTTAGTGATATGAACTGTATGAACTGTACTAACGTGCATGAAGGAAATAAGGCGAGGTAGGTCTTCTGTGTGATGTGACTAGGCTACCCTTGGGTGTATTTTCTTTCTAATACGGGTTTATGGGGGTGAACTTGCTGAGACAATGTCTCACCCCGTTGTGGGCCAAAATTTTAGGATCGTAGATGGCGTTACCTCCTGTGCAATATGGTATCTCAGTGCAAATTACCGAGCAGGTGCATAGTTTTCCCGACCCTAGTGGTCATTGGATTTATGAGCTTATCAGGACCACGGTTTGGATCGAGGAGGCCATGTTGGTCAGGGTGCCGCATCAATATAGGGCATGGTTTCACTTTGGAGTCAATTGTTTCAGGATTGGTCCTCTTAGTGGTTTTGATATTCCACCTGCTGTGATTGAGGCCATCCTAGGTGAGGGCGTAGCTGACCCTCCCGATGGCGGGGTGGAGGACCCATTGTCTCCAGAGGCTGATCAGTCAGAAGTAGGATCGACGAACGAGTTCGACTAGTAGTCATAAGACTGTTATTTCTTTTTGGTGGATCAATCCCTTTTTGGTAGACTGACCCTTTTTGGTGTATGTAAACTCTGGTGTGATTATATATGAAAGTATGTTTGTGTTTTTTTTTTTAATGTATCGGTTTCCTGCTTTCCTATCCTATAAGTCTTGTCAGGGGTTTTATAATACGTTCCGCATGCGTATAATAAATGAATGGAGTCGGCGACACTACCTGGGAATGTCGCATTTGCATGACCATGGCGAGTTGTTCGCGCGCTCAGGGTTTGGGGCGTGACAATCCCATTTAAGTATTATTAGAGCATGGTCTGTGTATGGAGTGATAAGGTGCAAGGGAGCCATGGGATAGTTGGTAAGAAAGGCTTTTTAATATGTTGATGCATGTGGTGGATAGCTGTTTGTTAACTTGTTGGTGTGGTCACTCAGATTTTAATGTGGTATTAGAATTTGATAACTGGTATCTATACTGAGCCTGTAGCATGAGTGACTGAGTGCTGAGGACTGCTAGGAAGAGGGCAATAGGCCCTGTGTTTCGGGGTGGGCCGCCGACGAGAGTCGGTGCTTGAGTTGCCCTGGGGAGAGCGCAGGCTGAGACTAGCGCGAGTGGTGCAGCATCACCTCCGGTTGATGCTGGGGTAGTAGCTCTTGAGGATCCAAGGTTTGCTGGGATTATGAGGATGCTTGAGTTGATGGGTGACAGAATGGATCAACAAGCCGCCGCTTCAGCCGTCGCTACCGCCGCTGCCACCAATGCCGCTAATGCCGCCAATGTTGCTATTGCTGCAGTTGTCGCCGCCCTTGCCGCCGCACTAGTCATCGAACCTAAGGTAGCACATGATGAAGTTCCACCCGGGAACGTGGCCGCTGGGAGGCCTGTGCATAAGTTGGTAGAGCAATTCCTAAAGTTGGATTCATTGACGTTCACAGGAGCAAGAGATCCTGAAGCTGCAACATTGTGGATTTAGGAGTTAGAGAACGCCTTTGATTTACTGATGTGTACCGAGGCAGAGAAGGTTGTCCTGGTAGCCTATCAGTTGAAAGGGATCGCAGGTACATGGTGGAAAACTACTAAAGGGATAGCGTTCCCTGAAGGCGTGGTTCCAGAGTGGAATGCCTTTTTCGAGGTCTTCAACGAGAAATACTTTTCTGATTGCGCTAGAGAGATGAAGATGGCGGGGTTTCAGAGCCTTCGCCAAGGTACGATGTCGATCGATCAGTACGAAGCGAAGTTCGCTGAACTGTCACAGTATGCCCCTGATCTAGTCTAGAGACCATTAGACCGAGCTCAAAGGTTTAGAGACGGGCTTCGACCGAATGTGAAGAGCTTGTTGGTACCATTAGATCTGAAGGTGTATAGAGACCTTTATAAACGGGCCCAGCTGATTGAGAAAGACCAGAATGAGAGAGTTGCCGCATTTGGATTACGGTTTGGTTCGAACAGAGAAGGTAATCGGTTTGGGAAGAGGCCGATGTCTGGGGGAAGGTATCCTGTTCCACCCAACAGGAAGGGTGGGATAGGGAAGTCGTTGTCGAGCTATAATGGAGTGTGTTGTTCATGTGGAAGATGACATGGTTTAGCCCCGTGTCCCTCTAGGACGGGTGCCTGTTATGAGTGTGGCCAATAGGGTCACATAGCTAGGAATTGTCCTAGGAGACCGATGGGACAGTGTCAGTTGCCGTCGCTGCCACCGTTGGGTCAGAATAGAGGAATCACACCGCAGAATATGCCGCAGGATGGATTGGTCTGACCTCCAGCTCAAAGAAGGACGTATGCGACCACCAGAGGATAGATGGAGGATGCGCCTAATGTGATCACAGGTATGGTCTCGTTGAACGACCAACCTGCTTATGCTTTATTTGATTCTAGAGCTACACATTCATTTATAGCTGAAAGATATGTTAAGTTGATAGAATTGATTCCTGAGTTGTTGGAGTTAGTGATTAGTATATCTACGCCGTTGAAGGATAAGGTGTTAGCTTCAGTGGGTTGTCTTGATTATAAGTTAATGATTGGTGAGCGAGAGGGGAGGATAGACTTGATAATCCTAGCCATATTTGATTTTGATATGATAATTGGCATGGATCGGCTCACCAAGCAATGAGCTAAGATGGACTGTTATCGAAAGGCAATTCAGTTTACCCGTTAGGGGGTGAGAGCTTTGAATTTATCAGGAGTCAGGGAGGACCTCAATTTCCTTAATCTCATCGCTTGAGGCAACTCGTTTGCTAGACGAGGGTTGCCAAGGTTACCTAGCGACTGTTGTGGATACGACAGTGGAGGAATTGAAGATAGAAGACATCATAGTGGTGCAAGAGTTCCCAGACGTGTTCCCGAAAGAATTACCAAGGTTGTCGCCATAGAGAGAGATAGAGTTCGTGATTGAGTTAGCCCCCGGGACCGAGCCAATCTCTAAAGCTCCTTACCGGATGGCCTTATCAAAACTTAAGGAACTGAAGGTGCAGATGCAAGAGTTGTTGGATAAATGATTTATTCGCCCTAGTGCATCACCCCGGAGAGCACCAGTTTTGTTCGTGAAGAAGAAGGATGGTTCTTTGTGCTTGTGCATTGACTATCAATAACTCAATCAAGTGACTATCAAGAACAAGTATCCGTTGCCGAGGATCGATGACTTGTTTGATTAGCTTCAAGGAGCGTCGATATTCTCTAAGATCGACTTGAGGATAGGGTATCATCAGCTAAGGATCGGGAAGGAAGACATACCGAAGACGGCGTTTTGTACTCGATACGGCCATTATGAGTTCACTGTAATGCCATTTGGGTTGATGAACGCCCCAGCTGCTTCATGGATCTGATGAACCGTGTGTTCAGAGAGTACTTGGATCAGTTCGTAATCGTTTTCATCGATGACATTCTGGTGTATTCGAGGAGTACTGAGGATCACGAAAGGCACTTAAGGATAGTGCTTTAGACTTTGAGGGATCATGAGTTGTACGCCAAGTTCAGTAAGTGCGAGTTTTGGCTAACTCGTGTGGCTTTCCTAGGTCACATCATCTCCGGAGAAGGAATCACAGTGGACCCAGCCAAGATTGAAGCAGTAATCAACTGGCCAAGACTAACTACAATGACAGAGATTAGAAGTAGTCTGGGTTTAGCAATGTACTATAGACAGTTTGTAAAAGGGTTTTCAGTGTTAGCATCGCCGTTGACAAGACTTCTAAAGAAGGAAGAAAAGTTTGTGTGCTTGATAAGTGTGAGAGTAGTTTCCAACAGCTTAAGCAGAAGCTTACTACTGCACATTTGCTTACTATTCCATCTGGTCCAAGAGGGTTTGAGATCTACAGTGATGCGTCGTTTAAAGGACTGGGTTGCGTATTAATGTAGCATGGTAGGGTTGTTGCATATATGTCCCGTCGGTTGAGACCTCATGAGTTGAATTATCCGACGCATGACTTAAAACTCGCAGCGATCATCTTTGCCCTGATGATTTGGAGACATTATCTATGTAGAGAAAGATTCCAGATCTTCACCGACCATCAAAGTCTCAAGTACTTATTCTCTTAGAATGAGTTGAATATGAGACAGCGTCGATGGATGGAACTCCTGAAGGACTATGATTGTGAGATTTTGTATCACCCAGGAAAGGCGAACAAGGTCGCTGATGCACTGAGTAGGAAGTCTTCAGTTGTGCAGATGGTACTCAAGGAGTGGAGTCTACTCGAGAGAGCATGAGATTCAGGTTTTAAATTTGAGGTAGGCCACCTTTCGAATCTTATAGCCACCCTCAGAATTGAGCCGGAAGTGCAGGTTAGAATCAGAACGCTTCAGCAAACAGATCTGGATGTTTAGAAAATCTTGCAAGAGAATACAGAGAAAAGGAAAGCTGACTTTTAGATTTTTGAAGATGGAACATTGAAATTCCAAGAATGATTGGTTGTACCTGATGATGTGGAGCTTAGGGAGGGAAATTTAACTGAAGCGCATCGTAGTAGTTACAACATTCATCCTGGTAGTACCAAGATGTATCAGAATCTACGTCAACACTATTGGTGGTCAGGTATGAAAACGGAGATCGCCAAGCATGTTGCCAGATGTTTGACATGTCAACAGGTCAAGGCTCAGCATTGCAAACCGGGAGGACTTCTGTGACCTCTCGATATCCCAGAGTGGAAGTGGAAGCATATCACGATGGATTTCATGACTAGACTACTAAAAAGCCAGAGAAGAAATGATTCAATTTGGGTAGTAGTCGACAGATTGACAAAGTCGGCTCACTTCATCGCAGTTCAAAAGGACTTGAATTTGGATAGACACGCAAATCTGTATATGCGTCAAGTAGTACGTCTGCATGGAGTGTCGGTTACGATTACTTCAGACAGAGATTCGAGGTTCACCGCCGCTTTTTGGAAGAGCTTGCAGAGTACTTTATGAACAAAGTTACAGTACAGTACGACCTATAATCCGCATATTGATGGCCAATCGAAGAAGACAATTCAAACCGTCGAAGACATGCTACGAGCTTGCGTTTTGGACTTCAAAGGAAGTTGGGAAGAACAGCTTCATCTGGTCGAGTTCGCTTACAACAACAGTTACCAGCAGAGTATTCAGATGGCTCCTTTTAGAGTGTTGTATGGCAGAGTGTGCAGAATGCCAGTGTGTTGGGATGAAGTCGGGGAAAGAAAGATCATAGGCCCAGAGTTGGTTCAGTAGTCAGTGGAGGCAGTTATAGTTATCAGAGGCAGATTAAAGACCGCTTAGAGCTGCCAGAAGAGTTATGCCGATAAGCGTTGAAGGCCATTGGAGTTCCAAGTTGGTGAGCACATATTTCTAAAGGTGTCACCAATGAGGGATACTTCACGCTTTTCCAATTATGGTTTCAGTAAAATGAGACGGGCATTTCATCTATGTGCATATAGTTCTTTTCTCCGAGTAGGCCACTCACAAGAAGAATAGTCTATCAGGTGAAGCCGTTAAGGGATTCTAATGCATCAAATTCGAGAATTTGATTAGGAAGTGACCTCTCAACTGAGCTAATCTGCAAGGGTTATTACGGCATAGTTAAAAATCGATTAGAGACTAGAGATAGATTGTCGACTCGACAAAGGCATGTGATCAAGTGTGGGTGATTCCACTAGATTGCACAATTATTGTCGATCGACATTGTACCGGCTTTTCTGTCGTTTTGGTACCCTATGTTCGTATTTAAAACCTTAAGATTACCACGATAACCAAGAGTCACCAATGTGTCGAAGATGTACATTGTGGTTTGAAAATGATCAACTACAGGTCAAATGCATGAGAATTTCTAAAAGCTACCCGGTAGATTAAGACGCGCTAGTATCGTGCCGGAGTGTAATTGACCGTGAAATTAAGACCGAATTCAGAAATTGGAAGTCCTGGTGTGTCATAAATCATTTTAAGAACGTTGACTCATCTTCAGAAGATTTTTCATACAAACTGAGTTTTTCGGCAAAATAATTAAAGTATGGTTAATTTGATTCAGGAAAATTGGTAGGCCCACTTTTGGTCGTTCTTTTGGGATCCAAGATGGTTTTATGGTCAAGTAAAAATGTGAATTAAAAGTGTGGTGACATTGGATTAATTTTATGGACTTCAATTTGGCTTAGTTGGAAGAGGATTGAATGAAATTAAAAGAATGTGATGTACAACTTTGCAAAATTCGTATGCCATGGTGTATGAGGCAAAATGGACCCATTAGAAGCTTGTCATGGAAGCTTGGTGTGAGTGGAAGGTGACCTCATGTGAAGTCATGGTGGGGCCAAAGTGGAGGAGATTTGGACAAGTGTATGATGCTCATTTGCTCTAAAAAAGGTGGGCTCTCATATCACACTTCATCTCCTTCCTTGAATCAAGGAGTGTCTTGGAACTGGGGGAGAGAGGAGAGAGAAGGTGCGACCAGGCCAGCCTGTATGCCCCCTTCGTTCGCCCACTCGTCGCCGCTCATCTGCGTGTGCCACCCTGCGCGCTCGCTTGTCGGCCAGCTCGCCGCTCTGCTTCGCCTCCGCCCCCGCCCGAGCCTCCAGCACCTTCGTCCGACCGTCCAGCCGCTGCTTGTCATCGCCAGGGCCGCTGGAGGTCTCGCCTTGTTGCCGGAGCCACCGCTAGTCACCGCATGAGCTACCGCCGTCCGTTCTTGCCCGTTCTCATCCAAGCAGCCGCCGGTTCCAACTAGTTTCGGCCAAGGTCAGCCACCAGAGTTCCAGCTCAAGGCCAGACCTTCAAGGCCCATTTTGGGTGCCTTCCAGTCCTCTTTTGGTGCCGCCCCGTGGAGATTTGTCGACCGCCTCGCCGTTGTCTTCGCAGGGAACTCATCGGAAAGCAATTCCAATGAGTTTAGCTTCCTAAACCTTGATTAGAGGGTTAATGATACCCTAAGCGTGCTTAGTCTAAGTTAAGTAAGTTTAGGTGGTTAGATTAGTTTAATTAAGTGTGGATTAGATTAGGAGGTGTGATTAGTTTAGTGTATGTTTAATTAATGTTAAATAGATGTTTATATTAGTATAATAAGGATTTGGCCTTAATTGATTATTTTTGAATAAATAAATATTTCGAAATTAATTAATTAATATTATTTTATATTATATAAATTATTAAAATATTATTTAATTAATTTTCGGAATAAATTTAATTATTTAAAAATTTCGAAAATTATTTTGGGACCTTAAATTCTCATAATTTCGCGTTGATTGCTACTATGTATTTAGATTATGAATTTGATGAGTGGATATTGCAAATTGAGTGTTGATTGTGAAAAATGTGGATATTATTCAGAAAATCCAAGGTGTCGGGTCTTGATACCAAAATTTGATTTTAATGATTATATTAAATGGTAGGGTTTGAAAAAGTGAGATATTGGTTTTCTAGTTCGAAATTATTGTGTTCGAAATTAACGTGCCCCCACACATGTGAATAATTTCTGAAATATTTTTAATATGAAGAAAAGAGGCCGGGATCACTATTTTAAATTGAAGCATTGAGTGAAATGCATTGTGTCTTGGGCTGGGTGTGAATTTATTGTGTGATAATTAAGATGAAATTTTCCTAGGCTGTTGAGCCGGACTTACCCCTATATGGGATGCCCCTTACAACGGATGTGGGTCGTAGTAGATTCTGGGCCCATGCTCCTTCGGAAATGCCGTCGACGTAATGACGAAGCCATGCTCCAAGGTGGGGAGACGATGCCTGGCTAGATGGCAGTAGATAGCTGAATTGTAGGTAGGCTATGCTCATGTGTGGTAGTAAATAAAAATTGAATCGCATGCTGTGGTTGTTGATTATGTAAAAGTGATTAAGTTCTTATTACTACCTATGATTTAGTGATATGAACTATACTAACCTGCAGGAAGGAAATAAGGTGAGATAAATCTTCTGTGTGATGTGGCTAGGCCACCCTTGGTTGTATTTTCTTTCTAATAGGGGTTTAGGGGGTGAACTTGCTGAGCTAATGTCTCACCCCGTTGTGGGCCAAAACTTTAGGATCGTAGATGGCGTTACCCCCGAAGCGATATGGTATCCCAGTGCAGATTACCAAGTAGGTGCATAGTTTTCCTGATCCTGGTAGTCATTGGATCTATGAGCTTATTAGGACCACGGTTTGGATCGAGGAGGCCATGTTTGTCAGGGTGCCCCATCGATATAGGGCGTGGTTTCGCTTTTGAGCTAATGGTTTCAAGATTGGTCCTCTTAGTGGTTTTGGTATTTCACTTGCTGTGATTGAAGCCATCCTAGGTGAGGGCGTAGCTGACCCTCCCGATGGCAGGGTGGTGGACCCATCGTCTCTGGAGGTTGATCAGTTAGAAGTAGGATTGACGAACGAGTCTGACTAATAGTCATAGGACTATTTATTCTTTTTGGTGGATCAATCCCTTTTTTGGTAGATTGACCTCTTTTGATGTATGTAAACTCTGGTGTGATTATATATGAAAGTATGTTTGTTTTTTTTGAATGAATCGGTAGATTGACCTCTTTTACTAGGCACACTACTTTTTCATGCCCTTCAATTTTCATTTGACTTTTGCTCTTTTGGACTTTTTGAGCTCTTAAGACTTTCGAGATGCTTTTCATATTCTCATGTAAACACCAAATGCATTGGTAAATCATATGCCCTGCCCCCAATGTGGGGAGATAATCACCACTCGGGTTTTGAAAATGAACGATTAGGCTCAACTTGGTTTAAGCAAAGGATATCGGTGTTTGGGTAGAGAAAAGAATGCTCTTCTTCACCTTGGGATACTTCGAGCTTCCATAAGAATTCACCTGAAGTTACCACAAAAAGATTTATGCAAGTGAGAGCAAAGAAACCTTTCTCATCTTTCCTCTCCAAATAATGTCAACCCAAACCTCCATAATTGCCCCCATCGTGGGGTGGTTCTTGACAGGGGTATTTTTTTAGAAAATTCTTCACATTAAAAGGCTCAAATGGGCTAACTATTGTCATCTGTAGTGTGTATGATAGAGGAAAGAAATGCCTCTTATCATCTTGGTCTATGTACCGCTTGCGAATGAATTCAATGACCTTGAATGACACGGGTTTTCTTTTTCACTCGAATCCTAGAGTGCTTAAAGGACATGTTTGGAGATGGATTGCCTTTCCTCATCCTAAGTGTTTCTCACTTGGCATAAGCAACATTGCCTTTCAATTTTTGTTGAGATCATGTGGGTGGATTAACCTCCACAGAGAATTTTGATTCGAAATGAGTGATCCATTGAGTGGATGGACAATTTAAAGATAAAGAAGATTTTTGCAAACTTTGTGGAAAATTTTTTTTTCTTCAATTTCCATTTTCTTGTGCTTGTTTCTAAAAAAAACACTAGATGTTCTTTTTTGTGATGGAAATTCTCCATTTGTTTTCCATTTGATTTTGAGAAGAAGGGTACTTACCTGTGCCTTAGTAGTCAGGCGACCCTACGAAGAACAAAAGGGAATGTGTTAATACATGAATCCTCAGGGATCGTAAAAATGGAAACGATACAACATTACCCTTGGTCAGTTTCACCATTTGGCGGCAAACAACGGAATGAATGTACTATTGTAAGGCTTGAAGAGAATCTCAGGTCTTTGGTCTCATTAGTTCAAGCATTTTCCTCTTTTTTGCAAAAATAAGAGATGCAAAAGTTTATTTATTTATTTATTAATATTATTTTTTTTTTACATGGCAACCTTGTTGCCGTTTTTGGGGATCGAACCCCGTACCTCTCGGACCTTTCATTCATTCCCATACCACCGGGCCGAAGCGGCGGTAGTGTCTATGGGGCGCTTCTTTTTTATTTAATTGAACCAGCTCTAGAACGACACATATTTTAAGCCAACTTAGGTGACTTTGTCATGTGTTAACTCCACATGCTTACTTTGTCGATATAGACTATGCTTAAATCAATTTCTCGAGTTTGTTCCTCGAATACCGACGCTTCCTGTCAAACAAGGGAACTATGTCAAATAATGAAGTTAGAGAGGGGCATTTTTGAAACGATACCGAATTACCCTTCTCTTGCAGCTGACTTTAAATGTCTTGTGTTCCTCTTCATGTGCTTTTGCTCCTCAGGTGTTAACATTTCCTTGAAGATCTTGCTTTCAAATGGGCCATTTAGATGTTATCGAATTCACTCATTCTGAGTGGACGTCAAAGATGAAAGGAGAGGGATACTCCTTGTTTCGACACGTGAGGGCATTGCTCCTTGGATGTTTTGCTCCATTTATTCCATCAAAATGGATAGTTGGGCCTTAGCATGCCTTCTTGGTATAAGGTGTTGCTCCAACGGTTAATGTGCACCTTTTCCTACAAGAGATAGGGCATGTTACTTATATTCCAAAATTGAATTGGACTAATTTAGAAACGATACTCCCTTTTCGTGTTGAATCAATTGACTATGTTTCATCTTGCTCATGGGTCAGAACTGCTCTGCTTTAAGTGATTTGCCCCATTCATCAACTGCAAGGAAAAAGAGGCGAATATGTTATTTTCATGCTCGACGTGATTCATTTTAGGAACGGTATACTCCCTTTTACGGCATATATGATGATTGTGTTCCATCTCGTTTCCTTGGCTATGGAGAGGGATTTGCTTTCATGATTGACAGTAATTCACTTGGCAAATGTCTATTCCATTTGCAATTTTCCCTTTTTAGAAGTCGGGTGACTCAGGCATTGCGTGCCCCCAATCCATCTTGTGGCCATCTGCCCCAATTAAAATTTCCTACACATATGGAAACAATGTATTATTTCCACTCTTAGATACATTAAGTTTAGGAACGAAGTACACCCTTTTTCAAAGTCGGGCAATTCCGCATCTCATCGTATCTTTGTGGAAGAAGGGGAGATATTGTCCTTATGGTCGAATGTATGCCACATTGAGTTAGATAACTTGTCCATATGCAGCTTCATTATGTTGGATTGATGAATCTTTATTTCATTTGAATCCTTCATGCTTTACTCGGTTTCCCGTGTACCCCTTTTAGGCTAGGTGATTTTTCGCCATATTTGCTGCGTCAATGCATTTCCGACTTCACAATCTGTAAGCATGGGTAGCTATGTCAGTCTATGAATGAGTTGTTTTGACTTTTGGAACGAACACACCCTTTTCTTTTAGAGATCGTGTGATTCTGGACCAGGTTGTCCTTCCCATGTAGTCTTGTTGCTTGCCAGTAATTTGCCTCACTAAAATCTGCACAAAGTGCAAGGACAAGTCATTCCTAAAATAAATCGAATTTAATCTTGAAACGATTACCACCTTTTATTTGAAGGCAACATTTGATGACCGATTCTTGTTTGTGTACATCTACATCTTGAAGTGTTGTCTTGCATACCACCAATAATCATCTCCATACAGGATTGGATGCCAAGAAACTGTTGGAAGTGTAGGGATTGCAGTTGCTTTTCATGTTTGCAACCAATGGAGTAGTTTGATGCGAAAGAATGTCTACAGATTTCTTCCTCCAAGAAGAATGTCAAATTATTATGAGGTTGTTCAGGATGCGGAACTCTGTTAGGCCATTAGATTTGTGATCTTCAAGGCTTTGATGATTCCTTTCACACTTAATCACAATGTTTGAGTTGATATGCTACGAAATTGTTCAAGTAGTTCATGGCTCAACCAAATATGCCCATAAATGGGCATGAATTGGTGCATCTCATGACTTGCTTTGTCAGGGAAAGGCCCGCGCTATTGTCAATCTTGAACAAAACCGTTATTTTGCCTGTTTAACAAAAAATGGATGACTGAGTTAGTTGTTGCTCAAGAAATCTCTATTGGAACGATTACAACCTTACCCTCTCAAAGCATCATCCTATGAATTAACCTGCGAAAGCGATTAAGTGAAGAGATAAAATATTTTGCAAGTTCTTCTTGAAACTCATTTTCAAACATTCTGAAGCTAAGGCATAAAAAGCCCAAATGGTCCATTTGAAGTGTTTTAAAGGATATGATTTTTACTAACTCTAACTTCATTATTCAAAAATGTGAGTTGTATGATTTACAAAAACATTTGATTGGGTCCACAATCAAAACCCAAAATGCAAAACACAGTTCCTAATAAGAATAATGACAATGATAAAGTACAAGAAGCTCTTTCGTAGAGGAGCATAATAAACACAATTCTCATCCTAGCTTTAAAGTCCACTTTTGGCATGGTCAAGCAAGAGGAGTCCAATGAATGGTTGTCACGCATGGCCTGCAAAAGGAAGATAATGTTAGTACATGAATGAAAAATTGATCTTTCAATAAAGCCGCCTCTTACAATGAAATCAAGGCGACAATACCTTCTTCGTAGTATCCACTTATGAAAATTTGGTATTTCATCAAGATTTTATTAGTAAGAGGAGATTTCATTAAAAGATCGATCCACGGCTATCAATTGAATGCCCACTCTATTCCAAAAGTTTCATACACAAATGGGGCATTGATTTTGAAAGATTAATTTGTAATTTCACTCATGCAAAGGTGAGGTGATTTTTACTTTGAGAAATCAATACACAAAATGTGATTTGAATTTCGAAATGCGACCAAGAATTTTCTTGAAAATTCGATTTTAATTCTATGCCCCAAAATGTAATCTTGACTTGGAAGAATTTCTATACAAAATGTGACTTTGAGTTCACAATTGAAAATTTAAACAAAAACATATGTTCAGTAGATCATAGGTATTTGAAATGCTTATTTATCAAAAGTGAGTGCCAAGCCTATATTTTCAAGGGCATTCCATTGATTTCCGCAAATCTCAAAAAATGAAAATTTCAATCCAAAGTGAGCAAGTAGATGGAGAAATCATACTTACAGTGGGTGAAGAGACATTTTTTTCAATCACATAGACATGCGGATGTAAACTTGTGAGGTTTGACACATAAAGGTGGAATTCTAAAGGCTTAAAGTCCCCATTTTGATTAGATCAAAAGAGTTTTCCCCACTCCGCGCTTACGTCGGACAGTTCTCTTTATCATTAATCAAAATGAGCGGGACCAAAAGTGGATAACCATGGGTCATTCCCGCACGGGTTCCATCTTTTGGCACCTTCTATGGGCTTCCTAATGCGATCGGGGTTTTAGATCACGGGTTGTGTGTGTAAATGTGTAGTGCTAAGATAAGTATAAAGGCACACACATCGATTGATATCCAAACAACACTTCAATTTCATCCATATAGGCATACATTCCTACGCCTCCCTACAAAAGAGATGGGTTAAAAAACACTCCGCCCCTTATTACTCCAAACCTACAAAAACATTTAACACATTGTTAGCGGACTAACCTTGTTTTCCACGTGACTTTGACACGCGCTATCAAAATGAAGACCATGTTAGTGAACAACCAACCAAGTTATTACGGCCTAAGTCCTCTAAAGTTTGCAACCAAGTCCCCAGTGGAGTCGCCAAGCTGTCACGACCTCCTTTTTTCCGTCCGGGGGAAAAGGAAGAAGGTTTAGGGGTATTTGCCTAAAGAGGTGGACCAATGGCCCCAAATTAGGCGTGAGCTCTCCCAAGCCCATACCTCGCGCGACATTGGATTTTGAATTTTAGTTCTTAACAATCTATGTAATTCTAGGAGTCGCCACTAGCCTATTGGGGTCGGCTAGAAACCAATCAAGACACAGGAGTGTTGTCTCGATTCCTACGCAACCAGAGATTTCTAGGAACGGGGACTTGTTTACGCTAATGTTTCTATTAGCGCCCTTGCGGTACCACTAACTAAGAAGGTTGTTTATCTAAATAGCCACACAATCTTGATTACCAATTATAATCTTTATGAAACCACTAAGTGTCCATGCAAATGTTTTTGTAGTTTTTTTTTTTTTTTTTTAATGTCTAGACTAATCCTAACATAATTTAGAAGAGAAATTTACACTCAAATTAATGAAAAGCGGCGCGTAAGTAACCATCCAAGAAATTGAAATAACTTGAAAATAAACGCGGAAAAGGTAAACCCGATACAAGTCGAGCAAATAATATTACATGGCCTTGTTATCACGCCCCGGGATAGGACCCCCATGAGCAAAATGGAAATTTAAATATGCATGAAATTACCCTAGATGCATGAAATTACTCTAGATAATTTTAATCTATGCAAAATGTATTATTTACAAAAATGATCATAAAATACCAAAATAGCATTAAATTAGGAAAATGACATTTTAAAAATAGGAAAATTTCATAGATGCCATTTTTGCCTTAATTTGATACATCTATCACCTTTATATATTTTTACTGAAATTTTTGGATTTTTGGATTTTTTTTTTTTTTTTTATTTAAATAAAAATAATAATTTCCTAAACCGATATATGCTAACATTGAACAACACAGCACATGAATATCACAATAACCGGGTTCAAATCGACCATTTCAAGATCGAAACTTGATTTGCGCATTTCGTTGAACACTTGGCGTGCATGAAATCACCCAAAATCAGCTTCCTCGGGCCATGTTTGCGGCCTTCAATCTCAACGCATGAGCAATATTATGCGGAACTAAAACACCAAGGTTAAACTACCACATGCAAGGAGTAAGATCAGATAGAAATAATAACTTAAAACACACAAGAACTAGGTTGAAATCGGTCTCAAATATGCAAGTCTGAACTGATTTTACAAATCTGGGTTTGAACCCAAATCAAACAAACAGCTTGCATGCCCATATTCAAGCCCCGTCACTTATCACATGCAAGATCTAAGGGAAACATTAATTAGTCCAAATGAAAGTAGGTAACATGAGCTTTCAAATATAACGAGCATCACAGAGAATGACCGAACCAACGCATCCAAACGACCTCTCCAAGAAGCACACATGCAAAACTCTTGAAGAAATTTCAACACTTAGAAAAAATACGGCCTCAGAAATTAGTTTTCCGGGCTGGTTTTCCTCTTGACTTTTCACTATTAAAACACGTTCGAACTCAAACAAAAATACATCTAGGATAATTACCTTGCCTCCTAGTTTCGTTTGCAAGTGGTTCTTGGCCAAGGAAACGAAGAACTTATCCTCGGGAGGCACGTGGAAATTGGCTTCTTCAACTGGAAAACAAGATCTGCAAAGAAAGAACTGATAACGAAGGTTTTCATTGACCTCTAAAATCAAGCTTTAGGACATCTTTTGTTGAAAAACTTGACACCAATCTAAACTATATGTATTCTAGTTTGGTTTTGAACTCATTTTTTTCCTCATTTGTCTCTCAAATTTCTCAAAAAACACTCGCTTTCTCACACTCGTGACCAACCGGGCTCAACACTTAGAAAAATTTTCAGACTTTCTTTGGCCCGCCAGGAGGGCACTGTTTCGGGGGGCTTTAGGAGGCCTTCCCGGTCTCCATTTGGGGCGTGCGACCTATGGATGGAAAGATATTTGGGTGAAGTTTCACTCTCTAGTTGAAGGTTTTGGCTATTTTTGGCCGAAGGGTTATGAAAATCTCACTTTTCTCTCTCAAGGTCAGTCTGGATTTTCTGGGTTTCTCTTTTCTGGAGTTGCTTCTGAGGGCCTCTTTGGGGATCGATTCCGAGCTCTCCCCTCTCTCCCCCGTCCCCTCTCTCTCATCCTCGAAAAGAGATCATTTCGTAGATCTTATCCCCTGAATTAGAGGATTTTTGGTCAGTCTTTTGTCCACCTACCAGGCCTGTCAACAGGGCTACTTCACCCACTCTCTGACTTAGCCAATTTTTTTAATTCTGCAGCTGTTGAGTGTGCAGGATTTGCTGCGATTTTCCGGTGCTGTCAGGAGCTTATCCTTGGCCAATTTCCGTCCACTTGCACTGCTATATATGGTCTTCAATCACGTGCAAATATCGAGCTAAATGGGCGGCTGAGTGAGATATGGTGGGGCCACCAATATGGCTACTTAGCAGCTCCGAATTAAGACTTAATCGTGGACTGAGATTTGGCAGCTGGTTTGGGTGCTTTAATCCATCACTTTGGCTGCGATTTTTGATCAATTAGCAAGCTCATGTATAGTAGTTTAAGATCTCAACCAGATTTCGCAATTGTGCCCACCCAATTTTGCAAAAAAGTCCCTCAAAGTTGGCCATCTTCTTATCCGAAAATACCCAATTCAATGCAAGTTTGGTCATTTTGGCCCAATTTGATAGATTCGACCCGGCCCAGAGTCAATTTCAACTCAATTGGAGGCCTAGATGATGATTTACGGGCTCGGGCACAAATTTTGCAAAAATTGCAAATTGGTCCCTCAACTTTTGGAAATTGCATTTTGGCCCCAACTTGCCATTTGAATTCTAATCTGACCTCCTGGGTTGGCTAGTCACATTTAGATCATTGGCCCCAACTTTTTTTTTCTTTTCCTTTTTTAATCTTTTTTTTTATATTTTCAAATTTTTTTTTAAAGTAAAAACATATTCCATTTAAAACACTATATTAAACACCTAGATAATCTATATGCCGGAATGAAATATTTTTGGGCAAAAATTAGGTGTCAACACGTAAATACGAATCTCAAAATCCAAACTAATAGGCAAATGCTTATTTCATGTAAATTAAATGTCTCAACGTAACTTTGGAGATAAAGAGTGCTGATGAAAGGGACAAAGTCAACCTGAGAACTAATGCTTAATTATGTATACTTATAGCCCGACACGGCCAAACATTGAGAAAAACTGAGAAGAACCCAGCTTCAATCTGAAAGAAAATTCTAGAAAAATGAGGAAATTTGCGAGCTTACAAATGGGGAAGCCGGTGATGGATGAAATAGAGCAACGGGGAGCTGGCGATGGAGTGACTATGAGCCAGCCGGTGATGGATGGAAGCGAGGAGGAAGACACATGAACGATGAAGGAAAATGCTGATTTCAAACCCTGCCTAGTCCTCCCTAATCCAAGGCGAGCTTGAAGAAGAGGTCTTTTTCGTGTCTTTGTCCCTAACAGAAGTCTGAACAAGAACTTTCCCAATAAGTTGGGAAATTTTCGATGGAACTTGTGGGGCATGGAGAACTCTGGAGCTAGAGGGTCCGTTTGGTTTGGGAAGTAGATGAACGATGAAGGAAAACGCTGAAGTCTGCGAGTGCGAGAGGTAAAGAAAGAAACATCGGAACAAATTAGGGTTTTGGACTTTTGGGTTGGACTTACAAACCGATTCACGAACCGGTCCGGTCGATCCGGTTCTTGAGTGGGTAATCACTCGGAAACGGTTCCCGGACCAGTTCAAATCGATTCTGAATTTTGAGAATTAGTTCCCGAACTGGTTTCAACGGGAACCGGTTCTCGACCCTGTTTTCCGAGTGGGCTGATCCGGTTCCCAGGTATACCGGTCCGATTGCACACCCCTACTATTAGCTGTAACATAGAGCGCATGTTAGTTTGAGGTTATCCTCTGTATTCAAAGGCCAATACCTTATTAGTCTTGTATACTACCTTGTCCCAAAATGGGGAAATAAAAGATCCTTACTTCTTCATCTAATAGCTTAACAAGCATTGAACCTTGCATGGTGATGCTACTCTAATAACGCAGGGAGTTAAGCGATCTGTTAAGCTAATAAAACTCTCTGTAGATTCATTAATTCCATGTAAAAATTCAAAAAACACTTGGTACTTTTGCAAGATTGCAAGGTGTGCCTTGTGAGACTCATTTTCATTCAAATGGTGATCAAACATATGGGAGGGTTACTTACTTCTTACAAAAAAAAAAAAAAAAAAACATATGGGAGGGCATAATTGCCCAATGATATGGGAGAATGTAGACATCACGAGAATTTTAATGTGATGAAAGCATCTTCGGCTTGGCCTGTGCCGTGATGTTCCGTGGATGTCTAGGCCGGTAAGTGGACTTTTCCCATCGTGCGCCATCGTCCAACGAGCTTGGTCAACTTGCTTCTTCATTGTCCTCGAGAAGGTGGTCTGTAAAAGCTAGGAGACCAGACCTAGGTCCCTTCCATGAGATAAGTGTACCTAGCTATAATAGACTTTCTTATTAAATACTTAGATAAAGTTCTGATTTAAAATAATCGATATAATTGTTATCTATGTGTTTAAGGTCTACCTTATGGTTATGTTCAACCATTTTGGATTATGAATCAAGAAGAATTTTAACAGAAAAATACATGATGCGTTGTTTTAAAATCTTTGGTCCATTGATTTTGTAGATTGGCTCTACCGGGTCATTCCAACTAGAGTGTAGGAGGGCCAGTATTAGATTAAGGATAATTTAGGTGGAATATATATATATATATATATATATATATATATATATATATATTTATTTATTTATTTATTTATTTATATAAAAATTGTATCCAAAATGATTAGAAAAAAGAAACAAGACTCGATATAATTTGATTGTTGTTAGAAAATCCAAAATCTTGGTAGACATACCCAATCATAGTTCCCAACCATGGGGCGAATGGAATCCGATACATAAATCAGTTAATAAAAGAATAGAAAAATCTTTTATCGTGTCACTTAAGTTACATAGGAATTCTTGAACCCAAGATTTAAGAATAGCAAGTTTTTCATTACCTAGAATAGAATAACCACTTAAAATAATGAAAGAGGTTATATTTGTTGATAAGTGCAAAATCATATGGATATGATCCTTATGGTGTATCTTGATCAATTGGAGTGTTTCTTTGTGGATTCCTATACGAAGTGTTTGTAGACGTGTTTCTGGGTATTCTTTTATTATTTCGTCCAAGAGTAAGAGTTATAATTCTATGAATTTTTCTAGAATACTCTTTTCTTGAATATCAATAAAAAAAAGTTTCGGATTGCTTGGTATTCCATCAATTAGTAATCCAAAATTCAAGACTTTTATTAAATGAGAGAGAGATCCACCGGGGCAAATTACTATGGATGTAATATATAGAAAAGGAAGAAATGCTTTCTTTTTTACCATTTTTTCATCTTTGAATTGTTAATGAACCCACCTCATTTGTTGAATTTATGTGATCTACTATTTCTATTAACCCTAAGTTCTATTACAAGGCATTGGACCTATGAATCCATTCCCCATTTTTTATTTGTGATTCAGTAGTTAGTCCTTGAATTTAGAAAGAATACAAAAATAGAATAAGAGCCCGTTTCAAATGAAGAAATAAGAAAAAAATCTTGTTTCCAGATACCTCAATTGAATTGATCAAATTGAAGCCCTTTTCGAAGAATGCTTGAAAGAATTAAGTCAAGCAAGTAATGAATATTAGTAAGATTTTAAGCCAAAAGAACTCCCTTTGTCCTTTCCAACAAAAAATAAAATCTTTCATAAACAAAAAAAGAAAAGGCTGGCTACCCACAATTATAATCAAGGAAAATCGGAGAGAGATTTATTAAGAATATTGAGATCTACCAATCATAAATTCAAAACCTAATGTAATGATAAAAAATGAGTAGCAAAACAAGCAGAAAAGTTATCCTTATAAGAGATCCAATCAATCATTTGCCTTTGACCATTAAGAAAAGCAAAAGAAAAGATAAAAAGGAAAAAGAAAAAGAAAGGTCAATTGACAAAAGAAAGGAGAGAATTTACAAGATATGATCTATTTGTGTGTGTGTGTGTGTGTGTGTGTGTGGTGTAAGAGGATGATCATCGAAGAGTGCAGTCAAGTTTAGAATCACCTTTCGGCCAAAAAAAAAAAAAAAAAAAAAGTTTAGAATCACCACAAAAAAGAGGCGTGTCAGTACAAGGGACAAGGTCATAATGTTATACGATGCGATAGAGACGTGTGGTGCGGCAAGCAAATAAATTTCAAAATTTAAGTGTCATGTAAGAGAACCGGCATTTTATATGATCAATTTGATTGGCTAGTCATATCATGTTAGTCGTTAGCGATCTAACTGCGGAATAAAATAATTTTCTCAAACAAGGGGATGGTCCTCGAAATGTTTTTGAATGCTAGAACTCCCAAGCTGTAAAAACTTTGAGGAAACCTACTCCCTTTGAAGAAATGCTACTCATCATCACTCAAAGTTGCAAGGACTCTCTAGCAGGGACCGCTGTTGATATGCACTGTGTAGTTACTAAATATCCATACTGTCAGTTACGAGTTCGATCAAGGAATTTATCATACTATTGGATAATTCCTAAGTGATAGGATCATCAAGATATAAACTCTACAATCAAGTTGCTAACCTTAAAAGAAAGTTACTAACCACATACGTAGCAATGATCATGAGGACTTCACGGGACTTATGACTATCGGAAAAATACTTACAATGCACAAATACTATCATTTACAAATAAAGACGAGAATTGATGTATCAATGGAGAACTGAATATTGATGATGTCCACAAATTAAAATAACAAAAGGGATGTTCGTGATGGAAAGTTATACTACAAAGTTAATAACTATATTTTGAGGATTTCGGGTGATTTACACTTGTTCTTGAATATTTACTGAGAAATTTTGTTATTTATTACGACTATTTGATGAAATTTACTATATTAATTCAAGTTCACTAACGACTAACATTAACTAAGGGCATAACAAAGATTATTTTTTGGCAATGAGCAAAGATTAACATATGGCTATAACAAGAATATGTATAGAAACACATTAGTACCGCAAACCTTTTTGCTTCATCTATAAACTGCATAAAAAAATTGAAATTACCCAAGTAAAGGGAAACAATGCATAGGGGAAATGAAATATGAATACAATTTGTTTATAAATAAGTACTTCATAAGTCGTAAAATTTTCTGCGAAAGTATAATTAAGTTCTAAAACTTTCAAAAAGTGAAATTTAGTCTTAAAATCTGTCCAATCAATACAATTTAGTATTTTTGTTAGCTCCACCCAATCTGAGTAATGAAAAACACTGATATATCATTTATTGATATGATTTGACTACACGTGCTGGAGATATTTGAAACAAACATGATGCCACGTTCTATTGGATCGAAGTGCCTTGTGTACCAAGTCACCCTCTCTCCATTTTTCGAATCTGACATTAGATATTGAATTGAACGCCATCTCTTACTTCAACGACAAACACAGATGTTCCGACATATCAGGAAACATATGCCAACCCTGAATTTGTTTCGCCGGCTTAATGATTGCTTCCTTTAGAGCTGCATGCCAACACTACTACACTCGCCTCTTCCCATTTAATCTGTTTCGTTGTCACTGCTGTCACTGGCGTTCATTTCCTCCATTTGCTGTTTCAATTTCTCCCTTGCGCATTCCTCTTGGCATTCCGTTTCCTCCATTAGGCGTTTCGTTTCCTCCCTTTGGCATTCCAATCCCTCCTTTTGGCGTGGGAGAAATTTGTAAAAGAATTCTTCGAACTTCATTTCATAGATTGAAGCTGGATCCACTAATTGATTGTCTTCAAGCACAACCTTCAAATCATCATCCATTTGCTTGCATCTTAGCACATATCCAAACTTTTTCATAGTTCCACCCAATACGTTGAGTGTGAGGCTAAATCGTAAGCGATCCTCGTCAAATTCAAGAAAATCAACTGCTCCCTCCAACATTCCCCACAGCACATTTGGTTTGAGATATTGAATCCACATGTGATCCGAATCAAATGAACCGAGAGATCCTGATAGCCTATTTCGTCTTTGGCCGTTAACATGGGGCACGATGTCAAAAAGTATTTCCTTTTCTCCATCGTCTACACTGAAAACAACACATAGAGCTAATCCCATGAACTTATCATAAAAGTCTTGTGAAACCATGAAAGATATGGTACTGCCTTCAACAAGGATGAACTCCTCTGGCATATCTCCTCCAGGGAGAATATCTCTGGAGTAAGTAGAAATCGTGGGATAGCGATACCTCTGTTATACCAATAAATTGTTAGATGTACTCAAGTTGATAATTAGTTCAAATAGAATAAGTTTGATTTGAGAAATTTTCTCGTAATTTAGCCAAAGCCGGGGTTTTATAATAATTAAACATATTGATCCTTCCTTGCCTTATATGTAATACTCATGAAATCATTCACTTGCGAGTGTATTACATGTAACTGCAGAATCGCTTTATGTTACATTTGCTTGTTTGTTTGGAATTTTCGGTTTTTGCATTATACAAACATAGTGTGCCCGATATACACTCCAACAAACCAACACATGCACTTATGAATATTTTTTTCGGGGGGGGGGGGGGAGAGAGAGAGAGAGAGAGAGAGAGAGACCTCAACTGAAAAGTCAGCCATGATATCGTTGCGTGGGAAGTTAGGCATGAGATCAATATAAGCCTCGTCGCCCTTGCTAGGCAGCATCTCGTCGTATTCGTCGTCGAAGATATAGGGTCTTGTTGTAAGATTGCATCCTCTTCATGGAATCGCCCGGCTATCACATACAGGTGCAAAATCACAATATATTAGCTTGTTTTGTTTACTAGCATTTGCAGCTTTTGCATTATACAAACACAATGCACCCATATCAAACACACACACCCTCCACAATCACGGAGGGGGAAGAGGGAGAGAGAGACCTTATTTGCCGGGTGCCTTTCTTCCTCTGTGGTTGTTTCTTCATCGCTATGCCAAATCTCATAGATCAAACCTGGATCCTGCAACTTTTCCTCTTGATACAAAGCCTCCAAATCATCCTCTAATGACTTGCATATTATTCGAAATCCGCACTTTTTTACAATTACGCCACTTGATACTCTAATGCCAAGCTGGAAAGAACTCCAATCATTTGGACCAAAAGGGTCTCCTTGCCAAACTTTGTGTATCCTACGACATTTAAGCCAGACATGATCCGAATACACTAAAGGAAGTCTGTTTCCCTCGATATGATCGAATTTGCCATTAACGTATTGATGACAGCGATATGAGGCATTTCGTTTCCCTTCCTTCACTCGATATATAAAGCAGATTGTTAATACTAGGAATTTCTTATACAAGTCCTTTGAAGCCGGGAAAGATATATAACCCTCTTTATTCGGGAGCAACCATTGTGGCATCTCTCCTCCAGGTAGAAGAATGTAGCAATACTCTCTGGGATGAAATTGCTGTTGTAGATGAAAATTGTTAAGACGGTACTTCGAATTTGGCACTTGAAAAATAGGAGTTTCAATGAATTAAGCGGGTCGGCAAGTTTAGCTATAGTTAGCAATACATGTACACTCCGTATTAATCACGGACAGGAGGGGGGGGGGGCGAGAGAGAGAGAGAGAAAGAGAGAGAGAGTCTAACCTTATTAAGCAGCAGTTCATCAATATGGTTAACAGCCCACATGTCGGAGGGAATTTTACTTAGAGATTCACAATTCATTGCCGATAAAGGCTGCAATTGCCCTGGAATCTTGCCAATCTCTTGTAGCTGTCCGCATTCCGAAACACGCAAGTTGTGCAATTTATGTAGATGCCCGCACGTTGGAAGCTTAGCAAAATTGTGTATGGACAAATACAAATTTCTTAACCGTGGAAAACATGAATGATTCTTCAGGAACTCTCCTTCCAATAGATTGCATCCCTCAAGCCTCAAGGTCACTAGCTTAGGAAATCCCATCTTGCTATGCAGATCACACAAATCCTCCTTTATGGGAAACTTTTTTAGTTTTGAACAACCACTAAGTATCAAGCGCTCAAGATTTGACAACTTGTAAATGCTAGGTGGGAGGTTTGCCAGTTTCTTGCAATCAATTAAATTCAATTTCTCCAAATAGACAAGATTTTCTATGGATGTAGGAAGTTCTTCAATTGAAGTCCCTCTTAAATAAAGTTCTTCTAAGCCTTCGATTTTATCCGGAATATCAGGGAATCTTTGCAACTTTGAGCAACCAATAAGATTGAGAACTTGAAGATTCTTGGATTGGAGCACATCAAGGAAATGATAAAGGTTAGAACACCCTTTTAAATTCAACAACCGTAACTTGGCATGATATGCAACTGATTCGTGAACATGCTCCAAATTTTTGCACCCATGAAGATCCAGTTCCTCGAGATTTGGAGTCAAATCAAGGTTTGGCATACAAACCACTGACGGACATTTACTGAAGTTAAGGAACTTCAAATTTTTAAAGTCCTGTGAAAAAAAAATGAAGAGAAAAATATTTAATGATAAACACATGATCATCATTCAAGCCGCGTGTGATAAGAAATTAGTTGATCATATGGTGTGCATAGAGCACTCCCTCTCCCTTTTAAATATGAGTTTATTGCGCGATCCTTGGCCGAAAGAGAAGATAAAAAAAGAATAATACTCATAATTCCACACACTAGAGCTCTATCAAGCGACATACAAGAGAAATCATTCCAATGCTAAGTGGGTGGCCACTTCTCCTATGTGTATGTTCAGAAACAATACATGTAATTCAGAGAGAGGGTAACCTCAAGTGTGAGGACATGAGCCACGGTCAAATCCTTTGCAGAGATACGCAAACCTGCCATAATGGCAGTGGAGGCTCGGGAATCTCTTGTGTCATCTCTTATTAGGTCATGGCGCTTGGTCAATTGATTTTCGAGAATCGCACATTTTGTTGAATGTAGTAGACCCTTAATCCGTTATATGTTGCTGAACTTTATATAAGAGAAATTGTGCACCTAAAGACAACCCCTTATGTTGTGTAGCGAAAGCATCTTTTAAGTCCTTTGGATCTTACACCACTATCCACCACCAATATGGAGAAAGAGCTAAGACAATCAATAAGTTACGTGAGGAAGAGAAGTTCGAAGCAAATTGTCAAATATCCAGTCAAGCAAAAAAACATAGAAAAAGCCTGCTGTTTTTAAAGAAGGTGATTTTGTCTGGATTCATTTGAGAAGAGCGCTTTCTACCTAGTCTTTGTGCTACGGATGGTTCTTTTCTAGTTTTGGAACGCATCGATAATAATGCCTACAAAAGTAAGCTTTGTGGAGAGAATGGTGTTTCCAATAGTTTCAATGTTGCTAATCTATCACTATGAAGTTGGCCTCTAGGAGGGGTCTTTTTAAGATTTCAAGATTCTCTCTCGGGAATAGAATAATGGGTCTAAAATATATTTTCTTGATTAGTGAACCTGTTTCATACTTTTTAGGATTGCTTTAGTCTCGATTACAATGTGATTATATTGTAGCCTATTTGAATTTCGTATTTTGGGTTCATTTTTCTTTACTTGGAGGTTACTCAAAGGTATCTTAGGCTCCAACTTATAAGTGCCCTCTCGGTCTCCCATATAGTAAACACGACAAATTTATTAAATGAAGTTTCATACTATCTATTCTATCTTTTCTTTGTCTTTATCTCCGTCCTTTTAGTTGACTCATGAGTGATCAAGAGGGTGCTGCATCCTTGGACTATCCTCCTAAGGTAGTCTCTTCCTATCCTCTGTAGCGGGGTTTTTCCACTTCATTAAGATTGAAAAACCCTTTTATTTATTAGTTGGTTCAGTACGTTCCGATGTCAGTGTGGCTGACGATCATGACAGCAATAGCTGAAAGCCCACAAAGTTTGTCTCATAGGAGGCATAGGAAGAGAAATATATAAGAGTATGCACAAGATTTGAAAAATTGAGCAAAACCACCAAATTAGAAATATTTAATGAAAATAAATTGTTGGTAAATACACAATACACAAACATAGAATATATGTCAAATATTTCAAGATTAAAATTTGCAGTAAGAAATTTGTTGTAGCATAGAAAAGATTAATATTTAGATTGTGAAACATGTGAGAGATCAAATAAATTTCTAGTTTATGCACCTCTCTATGAATACAATATTTGTAAAATAAGTAATCAAGACATTTTGGGGAAGAAATTAAATTGAGATCCTATGGAAGGTCACCTTTACTTTGTGCAGTAGTATAAATATTAATATAAATATAATACATACATACATAACTTTAGATTAGATTTAGGTTTAAATATATTTAAATTAGCAAAACGAGCCCCTTTTTCACTTCTCTTTAGAAAGCCTTATTAGTCATGCGTGAAAGACATTGCGCGCTACCAGCGTCCTAGATGTGGTGCGCTACCGCCTTTATAAAGTAAGACTCTTCATGGAATTGTATTCCACAAGCCTTTATTTAAAAAAGCGGGAGAAGGACTGACTGGTCAATCTATCTCCCCCAAGAGTTGCTTTTCGTCTTGTGATTTCTTACTTAGGAATAAATGGAGTAAGAGCGCAACTGAATGGACCGATTGAATGGAAAGGAGGGGAACGTGTTACATACTTGGAAGGAGAAGGATAAACTCCTAGTTATATTTGAAAATGAATATTTTATCCGTAAAGATGAATATAACTTTCTTGGAGTTCTACTTATTCCTCCTCCTAAAAATAAAGAAATACTTGCCAGAAATGTCTGGTTAGGTCGGTACAATAAAAAGAGACAAGACTTTTGGGGCTGACTTATAGTAAAGACTCAACTCCTTTAAAGATCCTTTACTACACGATTTCTACATCTCTCTTTTCATTATTGACTGCATTCTATCATAGAAACAACAACGGGAGGTTCAATCAAAAGTACTTAGCGTGCATTCACTTCAATGGTAAAGCAAATAAGCAAGAAAAATCTCATTCTATTTTCATATGCAATTTCGAAAAGAATCTAGTAAGCTCGTCTCTTATATAAAATATAGAATCTTTGATAGCATTTTCAGTATCTATCATTTCAGAGGCACACAAATTGAATCCTCCATTCATGTTTATTAGAACACTAAGCACTTTCACCATTCAATTGTTAATTATGTCACCAATAAGTTCTTGTTCCAATTTTCGGTATCAAAGTTACTGACCGTATAAGTCCATTCTTCTTATAATTTCAGTACCTCTAACGTTTAGAAATGAGATTGAACTTTTTTAGTGAGTATCTTTTGTTTGAATTGACATTAAAATTTACATAGGAAAGTGTTTAATACTCCCCTAAAACTGGAAGAATCCGCTTATGTTAGTTCATGCAGTAGATCGACATCTTGTTTCTAATGCTTTAATCAGATATAAACAATGTAATAGATGCAGATGTTTCTTAAGCACAATTAACGAGCATCATCAGAGTTAGTAATTGTTGCATCCAAAGTTTTCAATAAGACATATATATAATCATAATCATATGCATACGGATATAGATATGTAAGAGATAAGTAAATAAGGACAATTCATTTGAATGCGCACCTTAAATTGGTCCATCACGACTTGAATGTTGCTTTTCCGTAGATCAAGTTTGACTAACTTCTTTGGGCCAGGGAGAAATTCAAGAACCGAAGAAGAACATTCAGGCCATTGAAACCATCTCAGCACATTAGGAAGACAGATAGGACCTTGGAAAGAGTTATGCACATTAATCATGACAAGCAACCTCAAGGTTCTCATGTTTGTGAAAGCATTGGGACCTATGTATATTGTTTCTGCCTGGGGTAAAACCAAAACTATGGCTTTTACTGCATGTGTGCCCTGCATTTATAGAACTTGCATTGCAATTAGTTTATGAAGTTAGAGAAGAAGTGAGTAAAATCAGTGTTTAAACCACCAAAACTTACCATATCCCCTGACAGAACATCATGGACGTCTTCACAAAGCCATAACCTGCTGCGTCTTCTAGGATCATCGCGACATTCTTGTTTAACAATGTCCATGCCCATCAACTGAATCAAGTCATGCATTTGTATTGTATCCCATTCTTTAGTTATTAAGGACTTCTCAACAAGAACTTCTACTCCAATAGTTGTGTCAAAGTCGCAACTGTTAAGGACTTCCATGATGTACTCTATAGATTGCCCCTTGAAGAAACATGCAATATCAAGGAATATCTCCTTTTCACAGTCCTCTAATCCATCGTAACTTAACTTGAGAACATCATTGATGGTTTTGTCAGGACTTTTAGCAAGTTTATTCAATGCGCTTTCCCACTCCTGTTCTCTTCTACCACATAGGTAAGAGCCCAATACCACAAGTGCTAAAGGAAGGCCATCAACATAATGCAAAGCAACATCCACAAGATCCCTGCTTATCACTATTTCCTTACTTCCAAGAAAAGCATGTTTATCGAAAAGTTCAAGAGCTTCCAAATCATCTAGAATTTTAACTTCATAGATGTGATCTTCATCTATCCCATGGACAGTTAATAGATGGTTATCTCTTGTAGTAATGATGATTCTGCTTCCTTTACCAAACCATTCACGCCCTCCAGCTAAAGCATTTAATTGTTTTACGTCATTGACATCATCGAGAACAAGGAGGACTCTTTTGCGGCAAAGTCTATGTTGCATCAAATTAATACCTCCATCAACACTAAACATTGTTAATTCTTTTCCCACTAATATCTCGGACAACAATTTTTCCTGCAAATGAACTAAATCCTTGGAATCTTTTGAAGTTTCACGAACGTTTGCCAAAAAACATGAAGCATCAAATCCTTTGAATATATCATTATAAAGGGCTTTGGCTAATGTTGTTTTTCCTATGCCTCCTTGTCCCCATAATCCTATCATGACAACATCATCACGAGACTCAAGATTTAACATAGATTCCAGCTTTACCACTTGTCGATGTATTCCAACCGGATGCTTGGCAACGTGTAACGGTTTTCGGTCCAGCTGCATAGAGATCTCCCGCACAATTCTGTTGATAAGATCTGCTTCATCTCTGACAAAATCCGGAAAGGTACTAGATACATCAATTTCCAAAGATAATTAACTTTCATGGAAAAAGAAGAAGAGATTCAGCATATAAAAAAGAAAAAACAAAGCAGTGTCACATGAATCACTACTTAGTACTTACTTATCCTTCAAATCCCACCCAGACAAGCTACCCGCATCAAGGAGAGCCTTTTTCCATCTCTTCACTTTCTCCGAATCTCTCCCAAACTTTCTCTCATGCTTAACCATAGCTTTTCGGTAGCTCTTTCTTGGTGTTCTCACTTCTCTAGGATCCACTTTGTAAAAAACCGGAAATACCGTGAGTCCTCTTTGCTCCTTGCACTCCATGATTTTCTCCACCTCTTCCAAACACCACGGTGAGGAAGCATAGTCCTCGGAGAAAATGATGATCGCGATACACGACTCCTCAATCGCCTTCATAAGCGCCGGCTTTATACAGTCGCCTTTCTGAAGCTCCTCGCTATCAACGTAAGTGTAGATTCCTTTCTGGTCAAGAGCCGTGTAGAAATGACTGAGGAAGTTGTTTCGAACGTCCGTACCTCTGAAACTCAGGAAGACGTCATAATTCCCTTTCAGATCTGAAGAAGCAGCCATTAGAGGAGATGGAGTTTGATGTGCTTCCTCAGAATGCTTAGTGTCGGTAGGGTTGCAGCTTTCTCTCTTAGGTGGATATCACTTTGTACTAATAAAGAAATAGAAATGAAAACCAAGATCATTTCGATGCTCCGAGTCGATATGCATATTCTCCAACAACTAATTTAACAGAAAGCAGCATTTTGCATAAGGTGCACGAAACCATCAATATAGGAGCTTCCGGACTTGACTTGCCTTTTCCATTAATAAAATAAATAGAAAAGAAAACTAGCAGTACTCCCATGCTCCGGGTGCTAATATACATGAGTCAATCGCAAAACACCGCCTGTGGGAATATTATTTATAATGAACAATCTGACTTTTTTCTTTCAAAAGGGCTTCTACAAAAGCAAATCCCAAAATAAATTTCCCTCACTTTTCAAACTAAATTTTTCCATACCATACGTTGCATTGAACGGAACAAATTCGAATATGGACCTATTCGGAGCTCGAGCTGAAACCTAAACTCAGAGAAATCAGCGAGCAACGTTCAAACTTAAGAAAAACCGACTCATTCAGGTCCGACGCGAGTAAGGGCTAAAGAAATCGAGCTTGCTTTGGTCTTTTAAAATCAAGCAGGACGAGGCAAAAAAATAAAAATAAAAAAAGAAGGAACGAGCATTAAATCATGGGGCCCCTACCTGGCTTGGTTTACGTGGCCATCGTCAGCGGCGAAGGTTGAGAATAGCGACTCCAAACTCGTGTCCGGCTTCAGTCGACTCCACCGAGGTCAGGGACCGCGACGACGAATGGCAGCGGGCGGAGGATGTTCTGGAGGTGGCGGACGACGTTGATCGGCGGTGGCTCCGAGGTTTAGTGTGGGGCTTCAATGGCGACCGTTCCCGGAGTAGAGAAAGACGAAGATTCTTTTTTTTTTTTCGTGAGAGTAAAGAAGTAGGTGACGGTGAAGGAGTAAGGTAGGGTTCCGGGAATGGGATGCGAGAGCGAGTCGCGGCGGTTGACTAGAGGGGAGGTAGTCGGACGGAGATGGAAGAGGTGGCTGGTCGGTTGAGTTCGGGAGAAAGGGTGGGGAATGCTTTTCTTTTTCTTTTCCAGAAAAACGCTGCCTGAAGATGGTGGTCTCCGACTCTCCCCTTCCACCCTTTTCGCGAACGCCCTCCCTTTTTTTTCCTTCTTTTTTATGGGAAATTGTGTCTTTTTGAGAGAGAGCGTGAGAGATTCCTAGAAAGAACTTCCCTTTCAGATTCGAAGAAGCGGCTATTATAGGAGATGAAAGTGGATGTGCTTACTGCTTACGCAGAATGCTTACTGTCTGGTTGGGTTGCAGCTTTATCTCTCATGTGTATATCACTTTATTCTTTCCGACCAGGACTTTCTCGAATCACGCGGCAATGATAATCAAAGAAAGCCATAGAAAAGAAAGTGTTGGTGAATTATTGCACGCGTAATTTCGACGGAAGGTGCATAAAATTTACGCGTGTCCTTTCTTTCTTTTCCTCTGTTGACTTAACTTGCTTTCTCTACTGATAAAGAAATAGAAACAAAAACCAACGAATCATTTTTGATGATCCGAGTCGGTAAGCATACTGTCCACCAACTAATTTAATAAAAAGGAGATAGCAATAGAAAATTAAATAAAAGGACAATCAATGCACGCGTGGGGGTGCATAAAATTTATGTCATATCCTTATTATTATTATTATTATTATTATTATTATTATTATTATTATTATTATTATTATTATTATTATTATTATTATTATTTTCCTTTCTTGTCTTGACTTGCTTTCTCTACTAATAAAAAAATAGAAATGAAAATCAACCGATAATTTTGATGCTCCGAGTCCGCAAGCATATTCTCCACCGAACTGATTTAATAAAAAGCAAATAGCGATAGAAAATAAAACGAAAGGATAATCAATGCACGCGTAATTTTCACAGCATTTTGTAGAAGGTGCATGGAACTTGGTTCTTGACCGGACTTGCCTTTTCCATTAATAAAAGAAATAGAAAAGAAAACTAGCAATACTCCTATGCCCCTAGTGTCAATATACAAGGGTCAATCGCAATAACTTAACCTATTATTATTATTATTATTTTTTTTTGGTGACCTAGGGAACCCCGCACGGCCGATAGCCGGAGGTAAACCACTGGGAGCGACACGTGCTAGCCATCACACACGTGCCACCGGGTAAGTCACCAAGAGACTCAAAGCTAGCGTTCCTGCAACTTGCGTTGCAGGAGCTTCGAACACTAAATCTCCTCGATGGAAGTCTAGCGCCTACCCACTGAGCCACCGCGGCGGGTGGTGCTGTTGGATTATTGTTATTATTTTTTGGTAAAAATGCCTGTTGGGTTATTATTTATAATGAACAATTTGACATATTTTTCTCTCCGAATGGATTCTAGACAAGCAAACCCTAAAAAAAGTTTCCCCAACTTTTCCCTACTTTTCAAACTAAACTTCTCCGTATCATATCTTGCCTAAAGATTATTGAGTCATCACCCCCTTAGCTAAGTCACTTTGATCTCACTCCTTGATTAATTTTGTTTTCGACATTTTATATTTATTTTATATTTTTAATATCATATTTAGAATTTCTCAGCTAATGGATTATCCACGATCGAATAACCATTTAAGAAATACTTTTTTTCCTTTTTATTTCATTTTTGTCAGACCTTTTTCATGTTAACACTCTTTTTCCTAACTTCTTAGTAAGGATAATCACTTATTTATCTGAAGGTGTTTGTCATTAGTTATAAGATATTGTGAACCAACTATATTAGAATAACGGCTTTATCTTCCGGTAAAAGCTAGAGCCTTAAGACTTTGAACAGCAATGATGTATAGAGGGTTCGTGGAATGGGAGCTTTTGCTTTGATGTCTCAATTATATTATTTAGTGCATGTACAACTGCCTTTCGGCGACGTTATCATGCAGGAGCTTTTGGACACTTCTTGCCAATAAAAGGATTGCGAAAGGTTGAGATTTTTATTTTGCATGGGTTACAGTATGACTGATGGATGATTTTGAGAGAACTTGCAATCTAGGAGTGATTTTGAGTGTTTTTTTCCTCCTTTCATATCAAATGAGAAATACTAAATCCTTTTATATATAGTTTGTGCGCTCTCTCTTGGCTTGAATTACTAAATTCATCTAGAACTATCACGGTATTTTGGTACTCTGTGGAGGGCTTTATGCAGAGTTGACATGTGGCTCATTTGATGGTTTCCACCTCACTTTCGTTTGCTTTGATTTATTCATCCTTCTTTTTCTCTTCATTTCCAAGAAGAACATATTAACAATAAAGAGTACTTTGTCTAAACGTGGATGATGTGTACCAAGGCACCGTGGCACCGGGAACAACAGGCAAATGTCGCGAGCGTGATTTTGGTGGCTAAAATTCGCATGATTATTTGGTATGCCTTTCATGATTCGCTTACTAGAGATATATTAGTATACAATGAGAATGAAGATATCCAAATTCAGAGTGCAGGCTTCTTATTTAACTTGAGAGGATAGCTTTGACATGCAAATTATTTTAAATATTTTTCACAAGATGTATTGTTTATGCAAGTATGAAGATACTAGTGCTAATTTGAGAAATGTGTTTTGATTTGAGTAGGTCTTCACCAATAATTGGTGCGTAGTATTTTTCTTTATGCACTAGACATTCTAGTTACAAATTGGATAAGAATCTTTTTCCTTTTGTTGCTAGGGCATGAAAATAAACCAAGCCTTTTATTTAGTTGAAAGTGACGTGATTGGTTCAATGTAAAACTTCAAAAAAAATAGAAAATTTCTACAAGAACACCTGTAAATGATTTCTTGGTACGCCAATAGCTTAGTTTTTGATACTTTGGAGAAGGATCTTCCACTCAAGTAGGGCTCATTTCATTGGACGCTTAGCGACGATAATCCCAGACAAATCAAAGTGCAAGTCCTTTTCAAAAACATTAGATACTTTGGACAAGAGATCCTAAGAAAGATTTTGTCTAAGTGTTCCATTCAATTATTTGGTCCAAAAGAGGATTTCTGTGTTAATCAAGTGCACTAATTACGCCAATCATTATGAAATTAATGTGATTTGACGATATCTCTTATTGTCTTTTTTGCTTAGTCAAAAGTGCAGGGGAATATTTGCTCATCACTTTCTTGGTAGCTTCACTTCTTGCGACTTTATTCTGGAAAGAAAAATGATCAAAGTTGATTTTGATGCTTATATCTAGAGTAAATCCAAGGATAGAGCGAGTCCAGTGACAGATTTCCATTGCATTTCTGTTACCAAAATGCTCATAGTCCAACCCATGAAAATATCACATGCTCACGAGCCAATGAACATTCGAACGATTGAGGAGCTCAAAGATTTATTTCATATTAATGTAGTCACTTCAAGCTATTATTAAAGTAACACCTACTCTAGGCTCTCTCTTTAAAAAACAACCTCATTCAAGCTGTTATTTGGAATTTTCATTTATTAGTTTTGAAAGATGCCTTGTGTTTCGAACTAAGATGACTTATAAAGCTGCAAGCCTACAATAAGCCATGATTTTGATTGATTTTTTTTTTTTCCAAATTCTTTGGCTAACTTTCGGAAAATATGCCCCCATGCTAGTGTCGCTTCTTCGGCCCCAATATAATCAACTTGGCCTATTTCATTTTCAGGACTTCATCTACTTCACCAGTTCGAACTGCATGATCACAATTTGTTCGCTCGCACGTGCTTAGAAGTCATTAGTTGCAAGAACTAATTTCACAAGCCACACTAGCAATCACCTGTCAGCCCAATTTCCTTCAATTTGGTATTGACATTTCCGAATTGTGAAATTGCTTTTTCCAAATCATTAAATTATTTTCTTTAGTGGAAAATCATGGGGAAAAGCACCAAAAAAGTCATAAACCTATTGCATTTGTACTAATTTAGTCATAAACTTTTCAATTGAACCAATCCAGTCCATCCGGCCAATTTTGGCCGGCTGACGCCGACGTGGACGTCGACCGGTGGCCGGATGCGACGTGGCAATTTTTATGATTTTTAAATTATTTTTCGAATTTTTTTTTTTTTTTGTCTTCTTCCTTGCGTTGGCCAGCAAGCCTCCGGTGAGGCTCGCCGGCCATTGGGCGAGAGCCATGACCCTCACCGCTCGCCCTGGCCTCTCCCGGGGCCATGGGTGAGGCTGGCCTCGCCCGGATCATTGCCGACGAGGCGGCTTCGCCAGATCGGGCAAGGCTAGCCTCGCCCGCATGGCCCCGGGCGAGGCCGAGCGGCCCTCACCAGCCGTCGGCGAGGGTCGCGACCCTTGCTCGGCCTTGCCTAGCTAGGCGAGGCTAGCTCTCCCGCGGCCCTTGGCGAGGCCGAGCGAGGGCCGCTCGGCCTCGCCCAGATCCGGGCGAAGCCTCCTCACCGGCGGCCCTGGGAGAGGCCAGGCGAGGGCCGCGACCCTTGCCAGCCATTGCTAGGAAGAAGACGAAAAAAAATTAATAAAAAATAATTTAAAAAATCAAAAAAATAATTAAAAATCATAAAATTTTCCACGTCGACATCCGGCCATCGGTCGACGTCCACGTCGGCGTCGACCGGCCAAAATTGGCCGAATGGACTAAATTGGTATCGATAGTAAAATATTTAGGATTGAATTAGTTCAATTGAAAAGTTTAGGACTGAATTAATACCAATACAATAGGTTTAGGACTTTTTTGGTACTTTTCCCGAAAATCATGAGCATAAGTGATAAACAAGTTAAATATTACTCATGTTGACATTAAGCGCCATTTAAAATGAGATGTCGCAAAAATGGGAACCAAAATGTGTCCCCAAACATTACTTTGAATGATTTTACTTTAGAGTAATGTTTACTTATTAACCTATTTTTACTTGTATAGGCACATACTTGGACCTCGATTTGTTATGAAATCGAATTGTATAATACGTGCATGGACTTTCTGACATCATACTTGGACCTTGATTCATATTTGATGAAATCGAATTGTGTAATATGTGCGTTGACTTTCTGACATCATACTTGAACATCGATTCATATTTGCATTAACTCAGTCCTCATGATATCTTTTTAGCTCCTTTTTTTTTTTTTGGGCTTAGACACGGGCTGAACACCAGTCTCACATATAAGATCTATGGGCACAGGTGATCAGGTTTATTGCCTTAAGAGGCTTCGATCAAAAATTCAAACTTGTCTCAATTCCTCTCATGCTAAATCCACAATTATTTCTCTTGTTTTTAATTCTTCTTCTTTTTTTCCTATCATCTTCTTGCCTATCATCTTCCTTATGCATATCTCGAAAAGCTCTGCTATACTAAATAAACAAACTCAACCTCATCAGTGATCGACGTATTTGAGCATTGAATGGAACGTCACCGTTGTCTGGCTTCGGTATCCTGGAGCACCACCATCCTCTCTCTCTCCATGTTGCCTACTCCTCCTATTCCCACGGTAATCGCAGCTCTACTCCTCCTCATCGTTCTTCGCACAAGCAATGTCTCCTTCCACATTGACCGCAGCTTCACCACCAAGTCCACCGATGCCTTCAACACCACCTGGTTGTTCGATCGCTTCTTCACCAGTGATGAAATATTAGCCAGGTCAATACCTTCACGAACCAATCCATGACATGAATCTAAGCGAACGCACACTGCCATGGAGGACAAAATGCACTGAATAGGCAACTTTGGAAATCTGGATAATGCATTGCAACCATTTGCTTCAAAGGTACAAATGTTTGGTGGAAGCTCTAGGATCTCCAATAGTTGTTTACAATCATCTAATTTGAGGACCATCAACTCCTCAAACTTGCTAATGCATGTAGGAAGACTAACAAAATTATTTCTTGAGAGATGCAAAATATTTAAAGAAGAGAAGCAAGCAAGACTCTGAAGGAATTCAGCCTGTGACAGATTGCAGCCACTAAGCTTCAAGGAGACTAGATTCGGAAATCCACGTCTACCTTTAGGTAGATTGGAGCTCTCACTGTTCTCTATAAACAAGCCAAACTTTGAAGAATTTTTGAGAGAAAGGTGCTCTAGACTTTGCATCTCGCAAATGCTACTAGGAAGACTGATAAGACAATTGCACGAATTCAGAAGAAAACCTTAACATAGACTAGTTTTTCAGATGACATAGGAAGTTCTTTTATAGAAGTCTGAGATAAATTAAGTTTTGTCAAGCTCTCCATCTCATCAATATCAGGACACTTGTCAGGTTTAGAGCAGCTAATTACGTCAAGTGTTTGAAGGTTTTTTAGCTTCAGTTTTCTTGGAAGCTCCTTGAGATTCGAGCACCTACTTAAGTTCATTGTCTCCAAATTTGGGACCTCTGAGAAGTCCGGAACACTAATCAATGACTTACAGCGGCTGAAATTCAGGAACTTCAGATTTCTAAAATGCTGCAAATTGAAAAGAGCAGCTGAATGAGATTCTGATCAATTTCACTTTCTTAAAGGCACTTAAAATGAAAACCATCAAGGAAAGCTTGTATCAGGTACGTTTAAGTTCCCTCCCAATTCTTTAATCTAGCTGTTATGCACATCACAATAAACAAGTTTCTATACCCCAGCACTAAACTTGAGAGTTCTAAAAGGATATTCAGTCCATTCAAGCCACCTTAAATCGTCAGGAAAACATATGGGACCTCTGCTGCTTTGTGCATCCAGAACTATGAGCAATCTCGGTCTCCTCATATGGGTGAAAGCACTGGGACTGATATCTAGCTCTTCTTGTGTTGGCTAGTCCAGCACTATGCCTTTAACAGCATTGGTTCCCTATTTAGGTAAAAATAATGATCATTATTACCCAACCCAATTAGGTTATAGCATGTAAATTAAATAAGATAAGATTATCAATGGTTTCATAAGAAGTTCTCACTGTATCGTCCAACAATACTTCAAAAACATCATCGTAGCACCATAATCTAGTCTGTTTCCCAGGATCGTCTGGACACTCTTGTTTAATGATATCCCAACCCATCAGCTGAATCAAGTCATGCGTTTGTACTGTTCTCTGATTCTCAATGGTTATTAAAGATCTCTCTATTAGCATCTGAATCTCAACTAATGTCTTTAAACCACAACTATCAAGAACTCTGGTTATATAATCACTATCCCTCCCCTTAAAGAAACAAGCAATGTCGAGGAAAATTTCCTCCTCATCGTCCTCCGACGAATCAAAACTTATCTTCATAACACTGTTTATATCTTTATTAGGACTTCTAGCGAGTTTACCCAAGGTACTCTCCCATTCCCCTCTACTTCTGCCAAATAAAAAGGGACCAAAGACCACAATCGCTAAGGAAAGGCCATTAGCATAGCCCAAAATACATCTATGAGATCCTTGCTTATGTCTTGTATTTGGTTTTTTGGAAAAGCATATGAACTTAGAAGTTCAAAAGCTTCACCTTGATCTAATGCTTTAACTTCATATACCTGATCTATCCCGTGAGAAGTTAGTACATGTTTATCTCTAATCGTAATAATGATCCCGCTACCTTTTCCAAACCATTTACATTCTCTAGCTAATGCATTTAACTGGTCCCCATGATCCACATCATCAAGCACAAGCAGAATCTTCCTGTAGCAAAGTCTATCTCATATCAGGTTAACGCCTCCATCCACACTTAAGACCACTAAATTTTCTTTCAACAATATCTCAGATAAGAGTGTTTTTTGCAAATGAACCAGGCCATCAGGTCTACTGGAAGTTTCTTTAACATTTGCAAGAAAGCTGCACTCATCAAACTGACTAGTGATACTGTCATGGATAACTTTAGCGATGGTGGTCTTCCCTATACCTCCTGCTTCCCTTATTCCTATCATCCGAACCTCATCCAAGCACGTACTTAACAATGATATAACTTTCTCTACCCGGCAGCCTACACCGAGTGGGATGCTTGGCAACACTCAAGGGTACTTGTCCTACTATAATGGAGATCTTTGTGATGATGCTCAAGACCTCGCTGTTGATGTAGGCGTTGATGCCGCTGTGAAGCAGATTCCAGTGGAGGTCAGCAAGGAAGCCGTGGCAGACGTCCCCGCCTCTGAAGTTGAGGAAAATGTCTAACAGAATATTGTTTAGAAGTGTTTTCTTGTATATCACTGTATGCTAGTACATTGTACACTTATAATGTATGAATGAGAAAGTAAACTAGGAAAGAAAATATACATCAATATACATCTATCGAAGATTTCCTATTTACTGTACTAACCAAATATCTACTAGAATCAATTACAATTAGAATTAATTCTAAGATATTCCAACACTCCCCCTCAAGCTGGTGGCTTATATATGTCGAGGACGCCTAGCTTGCTCAATAGAAACTTGTGTTGTCTTTGGCATAGTGGTTTAGTGAAAATATCTGCAAGTTGATCCACTGTTCCAATGCCTTTTGTTATGAGAACTCCTTCTTTGATCTTGTCTCGAGTGAAGTGACAGTCCACCTCTATGTGTTTCGTTCTTTCATGAAAAACTGGATTTGCTACTAACTTAAGTGCAGCATCATTATCACAGAACAATTTACTTGGTCCACTGACTTGTATTCCCAAATCTGATAGAAGTCCTCGTATCCAGACTATTTCATAAATTGTTTTCGCCATGGCTCGATATTCTGACTCAGCTGATGACAATGACACGGTAGATTGCTTCTTTGTCTTCCATGAAATCAATGATTTTTCCAATTTAATACAAAAACCAGTGATAGATCGCCTAGTCATCGGACAAGTTGAGTAATCAGTGTCACAAAATGCTATCATCCCCATATCACACTCACGGGATAAAAAAATAACGAGCCCCGGGCATCCCTTCAAGTATCTTACAACCTTCAAAGCTGCATTCATATGTGACTCTTTTGGCATATGCATGAATTGACTGAGTATTTGCATGGCATAACATATATCAGGTCTTGTCATGGTAAGATATATCAACTTTCCAACAAGTCGCTAATACCCAGATGGATCCCTAAGCAATGGATCGTTATTTGGTGAAGAAGAATTGAGATCATATTCATGTGTTGTCAACTTGGCATTCTGTTCAATAGGAATTACTGCTGGCTTGCAACCTGATAACCCTGCTTCGGAAATGATTTCCAAGACAAACTTTCTCTAACTAAGAGAAATTCCTTTATCAAACTTGGCGATTTCAATGCCAAGAAAATATTTGGGAGGTCCCAAATCCTTGATGTGAAAAGTGGAATGTAAATATTCCTTGAATCTCGCAACATGAGAATCATTATTTCCCATAACCAATATGTCATCAACATATATCAACAAATAAATCGATGATTTTCCCACATTTCGTGTAAACAAAGCATAATCATGCTTAGAGTGCTGAAAACTTGCATTGGTTAATGTAGCAGTAAACTTGGCATACCATTGTCTAGATGCCTGTTTTAAACCATACAAGGATTTGCGAAGACGACATACCCGATACTCCCCCTGTCTGTGTAATCCTTGAGGGAGGTCCATGTAAATCTCTTCATCTAAATCACCATGAAGAAAAGCATTATTGACGTCCATCTGATGTAAGGACCAATTGCGTATTGCTGCAATGGATAAGAAGGACTGGGCAGTAAACTTCCTTTGGGACTGGAGAGAATGTCTAGTGATAATCAAAACCTTCTCTTTGTGTGAAACCTTTGGCTACCAACCTAGCCTTGTAGCGTTCTATAGAACCATATGATTTGAACTTGATCTTGTAAACCCATTTACATCCGATCGATTTTCGATCTGGTGGTAAGGGAACAACATCCCAAGTATGATTCTCCATGAGTGCAAGTAAGTTCGGACTCCATTGCATGCCGCCACTTGGGATCTTTTGTTGCCTCATTAAATGAAGATGGCTCATGCTCTTCGGAAATTTGACTAATACAGCACATATGTTCTGCTGATAACCGATTGAAGGAAACATATGAGGAAACGGGATAGTGTGTACCTGAAGACTTTGTAGCAGTTAATAGATAATCTTTCGTCCACGTAGGTGGGCAACTCTGTCTTCCAAAACGACGAGGTTGCTCAACTATATGAGCAGGAGCCACGGATAAGTCAGCAGCCACTTCTGTTGTCTCCACTGGGAGAGGAACTGCCTCAGATGAAGTTGGCAATTCCGTCTCTGGATGTGAAAATTCCACCGATGCTGGTGCCATAGAGGGTTGAGGCACCATAAGAAAACCAGGTGCTAATGACAAGTCTTCATCAGATAGAAGAAACCGATTGGCTTCTGATAAAGTGGCTTGTGATGAAGGCAGTGCGTCTTTGAACGGAAATGTGTTTTTTTTATGAAAAATAACATCTCTGCTAGTAAAGAAATGCCCAGTAAAAAACTCCATGACACGATAACCCTTTTGAAGAGAAGGGTATCCCATAAAGACGCATCGTGTTGCACGAGGACTCATTTTGTCTCGAGGACCCACATTTGTTGTATAACATAAACAACCAAAAACTCTAAGATGGTTATTATCTGGCCGTTTCTTGTAAAGTATCTCAAATGGAGATTTACCATGAAGAATTCGACTTGGCATGCGATTAATCAGATAGGCAGCTGTGACCACACAGTCTCCCAAAATTCTTCGGGGATTGAGGCTTGATATTTGAGTGCACGAGCTACCTCTAAGAGATGTCTATGTTTTCTCTCAACAACTCCATTTTGTTGTGGAGTATAAGTACAAGAACTTTCATGGAGTATTCCATGAGTAGATAGCAAAGTTATGCAATCAGAAGTAAAAAATTCTCGCCCATTATCTGTACGAATTCGATGTACAGATTTATCAAATTGATTCCTAATTAAGGAAAGGAAGTTTGATAAATGAGTAAACGTTTGACTCTTTGACTGCATAAGATATAGCCAAGTGGCACGACTATAGTCATCAACAATGGTAAGAAAATAACGAGATCCATCACGATGAGGAGTATGATAAGGTCCCCAAATGTTCATGTAGAGCAAAGAAAAAGGACTTTTGGCTCGAGATGTACTAATAGGAAAAGATGCTTGAGTTTGTTTAGCTAAAGGACAAATAGAGCACTTTGGATAAGGAATTTAGCGTTGTGGCCCAATCGTTGATGCAAAAGAAGATTTTTATTATAACTAATTGCATTACAATAAATGCCTTTATTCAATAATTCTAAATATTCTAGAGAATTGATCCAAAAATAAAGTCCTTGTGCCTCATTCCCCAAGCCCATCACTTTGCCAGTCGAAAGGTCCTGAAAGATACAATTTTTGGAATTGAATATGGCTTTACAGGAATTGTCCATACATACTTTTGCGACAGAAAGAAGATTGAACTCAAAATCTGGAATATATAGGACATTTTTAAGAACAAAGTTCTGACCAAGATGTACGATACCGATTTTGGTAACATGTGTAATGTTCCCATTTGGAAGACGTACCGTAACAGGAGATTGTGGATTTTGATGGACTTGGGAAAATAGGGATTCATTACAAACTATGTGGTCACTAGCGCCTGAATCGATAATTCATGCATCAATAGATAATGAATTCCTTTCATGGAGAAAAGTACCTGAGAATCCTGCACCAGTGTCTCTAGTCTTGAGTTGGCTCAAAGCTTGCACGATATTTTCATATTGTTCTTGAGTTATACTCTGCTGAGATGTTCCACCACTCTTTTGTGTAGAGACCTGATAGACTGAAGACTCCCTTTCCTTTTTATTGTTGGGTTTCCCATATAATTTCCAACATGTATCTATAGTGTGGTGTGGTCGTTTGCAATATTCACAATATTTATTTTTAAATTTTGAATTTTGCGCACTGACCTTCCCTGCTGACGTGGCATTTCGGGCACCGTACAAAGCTTTGTATAATGGTGCTGACGTGGCAAAGTGCTGAGCATCTGATTGCACACGAGGATCCCAGATGTCCGATGGCACGCGAGAATCCCAACCGTCCGATCTGAAGAACTGATCTAGTCCGTTCGATCCGGTAGATCTTCCTCGACCGTCAGATCTAATGCCGCGATCCCAGCCATCCATTCCCGAAGACCTAAAAAATCCTTCGTCATTTCGCGAAGCCACAGCTGCGAAGCTTCTTCCTCTTCCTCTCGACTCCCCTGTGCCTCCGAGGTTCCCTCTGGTCCCGATGAGGGTTTTCGTTGAGACGAATCCAGATGGAAATGCCGCGAAGCCCGTCCATTCTCTGACCCGAGCATGGTCAGTCGCGGCGGCCCTCTGATTTTCCTCCTGCACGACTAACTGGAAGATCCGATCGAGCGGTGGTTGGGGATCTATCGCAAGAATTTGCGATCGGAACACGGTGTATGTATCGTTCAAGGTAAGTAGGAATCGGGTGGCTTTCTCCTTCTCCCTAATCGCATGGTATTGTCGGAGAGTGGCCTCCGGCCCCTCCAATTTGTCTTCGGCCGCTTCGATTTCGTTCCACAGGCCCGACAGCTGGTTGAAGCAGGCGGTGATCGAAAGGTTCCCCTGTTTTAGCTCGGTTAGGGCTTGTATCAATGAGAAAAGCCTCGCCCTATCTGATTTTCCATACATCTCTTGCAGGTTATCACAGTATTGCTTCGGATCTTCTGTCGGAGGAAGACCGGCGGCGACATCCGGCGCCAAGCAATTTCCAATCCAGGTGCGCACCAACTGATTGCAGCGCCTCCAATGTCTCTGCAGTCGTTCATCCGTCGGGTAAGATATGGTTCCTTCGATGAATTCTTCTTTAGCTTTAGTAACGAGTGCTTGCCGGAAATCGCGAGCCCAAGAGTGGTAGTTCGCCGGCCCGGTAAGTTGTTGGGTGATTAGGCGCAACTCCGGCCCATCTGCCGGCGGCGTGTAGAGTGGATCTCCGAGCTCCGGCCGCCCTCCGTTGAACGGAAAAAGATACGGCGGTTCGTGTAAAACCGGGTAGGGTTCCATTCCTTGACCTGGTATGAATCCGGGTCTGTGACCCGCATTCATTTGATCCGACTCACCAGTCGGGTCGGTTCCATATGGGTACTGACCCCATTGTGCAGGATACCATGGAGCTGGAGGTCAATAAGGATGCCCGGGAATCTGTACTGGAGCAGGAGCAGGGCCGGAGACATTGGTCACATGCTCTTCTCCAGTCGATCCATCTCGATCAGAAGATGAAATTGTCTGATCCTAGGTTGATGAATCTTCTGCCAAGGGATTCATAACGTTCTTGTCTCTTGCCATGGTATTGAGAAAGAATTCCTAATTGCTTTGCTGATCTGTTCTGCAGGAAGGGATCCTCAGTTACAAATCAGAAAGAAGCAATGGCAATTCAGAAGTGTTGCGGAAGTTAGGACAGGAAACGAAGCTCTGATATCATGACAGAATATTGGTAAGAAGTGTTTTCTTGTATATCACTGTATGCTAGTACATTGTACACTTATAACGTATGAATGAGAAAGTAAATTAGGAAAGAAAATATACATCAATATACATCTATCGAAGATTTCCTATTACAATGTCCAATGGCCATTTTGCTTCGGAAGAAGGAGAAGGAGAAGGAGAAGACGACATGGGAAGACATAATCGAACGGTCCGTTTCTTTTAACTTTATTCAGCTTTTAATTTTGGATAATAACCACAAAAAAAAAAAACGACACGTTTATTCAATTTTTTTTATGATATCAAAAATCTCCTAAAAACAACGTACATTTATCATCCTTTAAAATTATTTTTCCTTATATCCCTCCTCTTCCATCTTTACCGCTGCCATTTCCGTCATCATTGCCACTATCATCATCTTGCCAAACCCAAGAAGAAAACGAAGGAGGAAATTTAAGAAAAGAAAAAAAGAAAACGAAAAAAAAATACATACAGAGGAGATTTCACATGATTTTGACTAGTGGTGGTTTAATTTATAAATTTCCTCCCTAAGTATTGGTTTTGTTGTAACTGTAGTTTGGGGCTCCTGTGAAGAGGTTATTCTTTTTCCTTTTATCTTTTTGACAAGGAATGCACTAAGCATTTACGCACTACAACTTCTTGCAATTGATGAAAAACGTGTAAGGTCCAAAATGCACCTAAGCTCCATCTACAAGGATCAAAATGCAATCCATTTGCTGTTGGAGATGACCCAGAAATTACTTATGCTAGCTTTTCCATTCCAATTGATGCAGATTTCTAAGATTAAACAATTTTGACTAACAATTATCTTTGGTTATTTTGGCAAAAAAACATGTCATAGAGATCTTTTGTTGGTTGTCATTAATTGTTATATCATCGTAATATTGAGAGAAATATCAGAAAAATCTTAAATATATTGCAATTGTATTAAACTTTTTTTTCAATTCAGACTTAAAACTTTTGCATTTACACTTGTTCAGTCCATTTGGTCAATTTTGCCCAATCTCAACTTGGTACTTTTTAAATAATATTTTAATAATTTTTTGAAAATTTTTGTAATTTTTTTTCTTTTCTTTTCTTTAATGTTGTCCTCTTCTCCTTTACTTAGGGCCTTGTTGCCTCGCTCGCCCAAATCAAGCAAGGTTGTTGTAGCCCTCGCCTTGTTTGGGTGAGGGCCGCAGTGTCCTCGCTAGGCCAAATCTGGTGAGGGTGTCATGGCCCTTGCTAGATCTAAGCTAAGCCCAAGCGAGGGTTGGTTGGCAACCCTCACCGACCCTAAGGGAAGGGGAAGGGGAGATTTTTTTTTTTTAAATAAAAATAAAAGATAAAAGATAAAAATTAAAAGAATTCAAAAATTATTTAAAAAGTGTCATGTTAGTGCCAACTTGGCTAAAATTGGTAGGATTGACTGAATTGACACAAATGAAAAAGATCTAGGACTGAATTAATAAAAAAAAAAAGTTTAGGACTAAACTTGCATAATTATAATAAATTTATGACTTTTTTAGTAATTTTCCCTCATAACATCATTTAGACGAATTATAGTCTCCAAAGCTCTTAAGTGATGGATAATTTGTAGACACGATGAGCATCTGTGAAGTTTTAGCAGTAGATTTTCTAGTTCTCCCGCAATTTAAATCCCGAATTTTTCCTCATTGTTTTTGGGGAATTGCATCGTGTGAGATGCAGCTTGTCCAGTCCTCAAGAGTCACAACAATCTTATGGCTTCATCATTGCATCCACGAGGGAGAGGGGAGGAAGTCTATAACTCGGGCTTCGCTCTAGAGCAATTTATGAGGTTACTTATTATTATTATTTTTTTTTTGGCTTGCCTCAAACATAAATCCTTTTATTCTCTATTAGCAAAAACATAGAGCGGATGTTAGTATAAGGCTATCCTTTGTCTTCAAAGACTGGTACCTTATTAAGTGCCAAATTGGGCTCCTAACGGGAAAGTCCATGGCCCATTCGGCATTCGTCTCCATCTTCTTCGCTGGCCAATCCTCGCTCCGGTTCGAATCGCCGCGACTCTCTGGCGCTCGAGCGCCGTCTCGCAGCGGCAAATCTCTACCTCGCTCGATCATCTCCGGCGGCATTGATTGTCTTTTGGCTAAATTCTTGGTTGGAGTGTTCGTCAGTGGTTGTTTGCAGAATCAGAGTAGACGTGAATGTGGGATGCGTTGATGAACAGGTCAAAAAGCAGGGGAAGCCAGCGGATGACATGCAGTTTCGAGCTCAGCGTGATGCTCTGAGCCTGAAAATTGTCCAGATGACTGCAGAAGGTAATTGCTTTTTCGGGTCTGTGTTCCTTGTTAGAAAAAAATCGCCGACTTGTTTTCATGATTTTTTTTTTTTTTTTTTTTTTGGGAATGTTTCCGGGAATAGGTTTGTCTTGTAAAATGACAGTAATCCCCTCTGTTTTAGAAGGTGAATGGTATGCTCATCGCATTACCACTCTGTCGTCAGAACACAACACGCATTGCATTTTATGGTGCACCGGTTCTGGAATACTATCATCGATGTACTAGAAATTCCTCTGCTGGGAAAACTATTGCGTTTACGTATCATGTATCATTCTGCCTGAGACACTGCATCTGGAATTGGAAACATATCTTGAAGAAGAGCTCTCTTTGTCGGGGCTTAGTCTCGAGGATATTAGATTGACCCTTCTGAGATCCAACTAAGTTACTTTGTAAAAATTCATGACTATTGTACAACGTCCTAGACAAAAAAACCATCTTCCTCATTCCCGTTTTCATTCCACGTATTTGAATTATCCATCCTCCAGGTAATCTTGCTGCCTTGTATGGAGCTTTTGGTTATAGAAATGCCTTTGCTATGGTTGGAATTTTCATAGTTGTCCGCCCTTGTTAATCAGGGCCTTTGCAGATCAGTTGGAAGGCAATAAAGATGAACATGGAAAGTAATGGAGTATGGTTGTTCAGTACATATCGGTATGTGGAGTGGTGATTTCTCTTTTTCAAGTTGTAGAAATTATGTTTGTAAGGTTTTTTTTTTTTTTTTTACATGGTGATGTTGTCCTCATTTGTATTAGTGCTCAGCGATCCGAATCAGAACTTTTATTCGGTGCATTTTGTTCTTGAACCTTTTTGTAAGTATTGATGGATTTCTCACTTATATAGACACCGAAATAGCATGCCTTCGGAAGAAAAAAACAAGTTAAAATGGGTATTTTATATTGAAGCTTACATTTCTGCTGCCAATGGTTATTTCTGATGATTTTCAGTTCACAGTCACAGTTGCATAGAGCTATACAACACAAGGATCACCTGAGCTATTTGACATTCTTATTTTACTAGGGAGGAAAACCTGTTGAGTGTTAACTGTGATTTGGATGGTCTATCTTGGCCTAAACTAACAGGTGTAGGAGGAAGCTGGACTCTGTAGTTATCCACATTGTTGTAGCCTACAGGAACTGTGTGATTGCTACTTTAGGGTGGCAATATTATGCAAATCGACATATTTTTTGAAGGAGATTTGACAAAATTAAAAAATGAGAGAATTGATACTAACGTAATCAACTTTTTAGCATGCATGATAAAACTTTAATGTTTGCAATGGCACAAATTGATAGTTTTGCTTGTTTCAAGTTTCAACAGAATCCTTTATTTTCATTGGTTTTTTCTCAAAGTGATGTGTTAAGGAAATAAAATCCTTGTTTGAAGAATGGACCTGATATGTGCATCTAAGATGGGAATTGTTAATGACAGAAAAATCGTGAAATGTTCGAACCATTTATTGAGGATGATGTGCCATTCGAGGAGTATTGCAAAACCATGGACAATGATGGCACGTGGGCTGGTCATATGGAATTGCAAGCAGCTTCTCTTGTTACACGGAGTAACATTTGCATTCATCAGGTAAGACTGACAGTGAAGTTATCAACCATCACCTACATGAAGTTTTGTTGGTTACGGTCTTTTCAGTCCTTCAGGGGAAACAGCCAGACTAAATAAGGATGTCATTAGACTCGTCAATTGTTAGCCTTGCTACTGGGTTTGAAGTTTTAGCTGTTTAAGCACGCATCCTAGAATTTGATGACCATTGAAGAACCCATGATTGTTGGTTTCCTGACTCATTCTTCACTTAATCATATAACGGCTTTCTTCCTCAATATGGCCCTCTTTTATCTGAGAAGTTATTCCCCATCATTGTTTAGATCAAAAGACCACTTAAGATGTTGTTCTCATAATGTTTATAGCTTGTTCTTTTCTGTCTTGTTATAATTTGTTACTCTTTAGACTGAAAGATTGACTCATCTGAAGCGCAATGATATCTGGCTAGACAACAGCATGTGGAAGGACCATTGATGGTGATGTGCAAAAGATTTTTTCAGAGATATATTGCACCTTTTAGCACAAGGAGTTCTGACGGTTGCATATAATCCTAATTCAAAGAAGACTTAATATATCGAACTTGTTACAACAATGCTGGCTCATTGAGTGTTCTATATGTCCTTGATGAATCTACACAGCACTAATTATTTTTTATACATGCCGTGCATGCAAATATCTGTTCGTTGACGCCAAATGGAACAATTTATCTCACTCCTTACTTGATGCAGAACATGTCACCTTGGTAGCACATAAGCAGTTTTGATCAGCCTGGTGCTCGTATGATCCATTTGTGAGTTTTCTGAATCTAGAGACTGATGTTCTTTGCTAAGGGAGTGCTCAAATACTGGGATGAGATCTGTTTGTATACACTTAAATAAATGACCTTTTCTTACATTGTATTTTCCCTCAGAAGATTTGAACATAAAACAATGTTTTTATTTTTTAAGGGATTATGAAAAGATTATATATTTCTCCTGGTCAAGCTTGTTTATTTTTAAAAGGTTTTAAGTGTTTCAAGTTTCATAAATGTCAAATTGCAAGAGTTGCAAGATTTTTTTTTTTTTTTTTTTTAAACACGAAAAGCTATAAGTACAAGTCGTCCAAATAAACTGGCTCATTACATGAAAGAAGGTACTGCAGCTTGTTCAGGGAGACTGCTGATTTGTGAAACAATTTTGGCATGCAAGGACAACATCTCATAAGTTGCAGATACGAGCGTAGTTGTGGTGTAGTTAGATTTAACCATGGAAGTTCTTTTGCTAGTTTGAGAGATGTTAGTTGTGGTGTAGTTAGATTTAACCATGGAAGTTCTTCTGCTAGTTTGAGAGATGTTTTGGTGTGGTCACAGGGGGATAAATTACTGGCTAAGCAAATGTGGTAGGAGACCGTAATGCCACTTTAGTTTTTGTTTCTTCAATAAATTATTTTATTGAAATTCCCATTCGTATTCCTTCAATGAATGGCATCCCTGGATATTCTAAGTTAAGATGGATTGGATCTGTCTAGGTAGCCATCTTGACTTTGGATTGTCATGAGGATCATGAAATTTAGTGGATATAGGATATTCCACACTTTACTATCTTCGATAAGTGTCATCATGCGAAGCCAGTAAGCATAAAAAATGTGCGTTGTGCCATTATTGTTTTGTGGATAGGGAAAGTCTTATATTCTTTTTGTACTGATGGTGTTTCATTATTTGAACTTATATATTTTGCTTTGCTTTATTAGATCTTATCATGATGAGGAACATTACAACAGTGTGAGGTTGAAAGAAGACACCAGAGATGGGCCAGCTAGGCCAATTACAATCAAGGTTGCTACTGGAATTTAATTTTAGTTTACTAAGTTAGTAGGGAAGTTGGACAAATTGTGAATTTAAGTATGTGATTTGATAATTTCTTTTGCTGAAAGGCCGATTCTAATCTCTCATTGTCCTCTTGCCAAGCAATAGCTGGGTCAAACAAATCTAAATCAGGAGCTGGTAAGGATATTACTGATGCAGGATCCATCAAGCTAGTCATGGCTGGAAGTGGTTGTGAGAACATTGAGAAAGTTGAGCAGGTTATGTCCTCTCTTCTTCTGCTTGCTTGTTTGCATTAAATGTTTACCTCTCATTTTCTGGGTGAATCTAGAATTAGAATGCAGTGTTTTGAACCTTTTTCTGATTTCTGTATAACATGTGATACTTTTACAGACATTGCTGCAAATGGATGGGGATGTTGATGCCGCCATAGAGTATTTGATAGCAGAACAAGGCATTGAAGATTTTGCAGAGGAAACTGTCTGGTCTCCCTGCAACACAGATGCTTCTCATGGTAATGGCTGGTCGGTATTTATCTCTCTAGATTTTCTTTAATAATATAACTTTGCAGTTTCAGAGATACTGTGTTAGGCTTCATAAGAAGCTTTGTTGCAGTCATTTCGATGTAACTGGTAGGATTAGCATACTTTGTCTTGTCATCCATGGATTTTTGGGGTAGTCAAACATGCTATAACCAAAACTATTTCATAATTCTGTTGTATTTAGGTGATGATGCCAATGGAAATTCTGAGGAACAGAGAAAGGAACCTGTGGAAGAGACCTATAAAGAGAATCCACCTGGCAGTAGTGCTAAACGGACTCATGATGGTGGCAGTGCCCAGCGAGAAGACAAGGTTTCCACAAACGATGATTATTTTATGTCTTTTACCATTTTGGTTTAAGCTCAAACATGAGAACTATCGGTGATGCGCCTCTTCATTTATATTTGCTTTTTTTTTTTTTTTTTTTTTTTTGGAAATGCAGAAAATCCCAAGAAACGAGGCTTGTCCATGTGGTTCAAAAAAGAAATACAGGTCCTGTTGCGGGTCGGGGACAGGGAAAATTTCTGCAATTTCCAAGTATTTCTCGTTCTCTCTGTGCTTTATATGTCAAGTGATAGTTTAAGCTTGTCTTTTGTTGGAAGTATTTTTCCTGTTTCCCTGTGATTGGAGTTGATACTTATCTTGAAAGTTTATGGCTTATGTATCCAACATGGTATCAATTACCTTCCTTAAATTCAAGTCTGGAACATTTTGTCACCCCTGTGCTTTGTTGAATAATGTGTACACTTTGGAAAAAAGTTCATACATGAGTAATTTAAATTTATACTTACAAAAACAAAGACAGCAGTGAAGATTTCTCCTTTTTTATGTCTAAATGTTGTTTTGCAGTGATCAAGCTCTTGAATCCAGAAAAAGTAGAAAGGAAAAGAAGCGAGGCAAGAGAGGGTCTGACACATCCGCACTTTCTATTGGATCTGATGGAGGGCCACCTGATGTTGGGGCTCTTTGTATCTGATCTTTTGCCAGTGTGTGTGCACAATCATCTATTGAATTCAGATATCAGTATGTGTGCAGTCTTTCAAATATTAGGTTAGATTAGACACAATTTTTTTCTATCTATATTTGCATGTATTTGATGCATGCATCTCTTCTTCGATCTTCGGGATAAGTGCACTTTCTAGTTATCCACCTGTTGCCAAATTTAGAAAGATCTACAGTTACAAGATTTTTCAATGGTGTCACTTTTATTGGATAGTTTGCCTGTCTGGTGCACATAATTCATGCGCATGCACGTAACACCTACCCCAGTAGATTTGTTGGCACAGGTGTAGGTCAGTTTGGTCAGCAACCAAAGGGGGAAGAAGATAAGGAAATTCAGTTATTGGATTGCTGTCCCGGGGCTAAACCTTTTCATGAATATAAAAGAGACGTTCACATGAATTTGACAAGTGATGGTTTAATTTTTAAATTCCCTTCCAAAGTATTGGTTTTGCTGTATTGGTAGTTTGGGGTTCCTGTGAAGATGTTTTTCTTTTTCTTTATATTTCTTTGATAAGAAATACACTAAGCATTTACGCACACCACTTCTTGTAATTGATGAAAGATTTATAGATCCAAAATACACTTCAAGCTCCATCTACAAGGATCCGAATTTAATCCTTTTGCAGTTGGAGATGACACAGATATTACATATGCTACCTCCTCCATTCAAATTGGTGCAGATTTCTAAGATTAAATAACTTTGTTATTTTGGCAAATAAATGTGTCTTAGAGATCTTTTGTTGGTTGTCATTAGTTATTATATCATCATAACATCATTTAGACCAATTATTGTCTCCAAAGCCCATAAGTGATGGATAATGTGTAGATATCATGAGCATCAGCAAAGTTTTAGCAGTAGATTTTCCAGTTATCCCACAATTTAAATTCTGAATTTTTTCTCATTGTTTTTGTGGAATTGCATTGTGTCAGATGTGGCTTGTCCAATCCTCAAGAATCAAAACAATCTTGCGGCTTCATCATTGCATCCACGATGGAGTTGGGAGAGAGTTGAATCGTGAGCAAAAAACTGATGCCGAAAGAAGTCTATAACTTGAGCTTCTCCCTAGAGCGACTTATTAGGTTACTTACTATTTTTTGTTGGCTTGCCTAAAAAATAAATCATTTCATTCTCTATTAGCTGCAACGTAGAGCACACGTTAGTCTGAGGTTATCCTGTCTTCAAAGACGGTCACCTTTATTATTCTTGTATACTACTTTCTCCTAAAATGGGGATATAAACAATCTGTACATTTTCATCTAAAAGCTTAATAAGCTTCAAATCTTGCATGGTGATGCTGCTCTAACAATTTAGGGAGTTAAGCGATCGGTTGAGCTAATAAAACTCCACGTGTAGATTAATTAATTCCATGTAACAAGTCAAATACACTTGATACTTTTGCAAGATAGCAACGTGTGCCTTGTGAGCCCCATTTTCATTCAAATGGGGATCCAACATATGGGAGGGCATAAGTGCTAAATGATATGGGAGAATGAAGACATCACGAGAACTTTAATGCGATAAAAGCATCTTCAGCTTGGCCTACACCGTGATGTTCTGTGGATGTCTAGGCCGGTAAGTGGACTTTTCCCATCATGTGCCGTTGTCGAACAAGTTTGTTCAACCTGCTTCTTCATTGTCCTTGAGAAGATGGTCTCTAAACGCCAGTTGACCAAACCTAGGTCCCTTCCATGAGATAAGTTTACCTAGCCACTAACTCAGTGTCTAGTATAACAGACTTTCTTATTAAATACTTCGATAAAGTTCTGATTTACAATGATCCATATAGTTGTTAGCCATGTATTTAAGGTCTATCTTGTGGTTATGTTCAAACTTTTTGTATTATGAATTGAGAACTTGAACAGTAAATACATGATGCGTTGTTTTTAAATCTCTGGTCCATTGATTTTGTAGATTGGCTCCACCGGGTTCATTCCAATATGAGTATTGAAGGGCCGATATTAGATCAACAATAGTTTAGTTGGAATATAGATAGTGTAAGAGGATGATCATTGAGGGGTGCTAATCAAGTTTAGAATCACCCCAAAATAGAGGTGTGTTAGTACAAGGGACAAGGTCATGATGTTATATGATGCGGTAGGGACGTGTGGTGCAGCAAGCAAATCAATTTCAAAATTTAAGCATCAAGTAAGATGACCGGCATTTTATCATATCGATATAATTGGCCAGTCATATTATGTTAGTTGTTAGCAATGTGACTATTGAATAAAATATTTTTGTCAAACAAGGGGATAGTCTCTTGAAAGGTTTTCGAATGCTATAACTTGCAAGCTTGTGAGAACTTTGAGGAAACCTACTCCCTTTGAAGAAATGCTACTCATCATCATCTAAAGTTGCAAGGACTTTCTAGCAAGTACCACTGTTGACATGCACGTAGTAGTTACTAAATATCCATACCATCTCTTACGAAGAAGGAATTTACTATTCTATTGGATAATTTCTAAGTGGTAGGATCATCAAGATATAAACTCTACAATCAAATTACTAACCTTAAAAGAAAGTTACTAACCATAGGCGTAGTGATGATCATGAGGACCCCAGGGGACTTATGACCATCGGAAAAATAATTACAATGTACAAATACGATCAGTTACAAATAAAGAGGGAAACTGCTGTATCAATGGAGAATTGCAAAATGATAGCACCCTTAACTTAAGAATAATGAATAGATGCTCACGATGGAAAGTTAATAATCATAGGCACGGTATTACTTTCGAGGATTTCAGGTGATTTACAATTGTTCTAGAATATTTACTGAGAAATGTTGTCATTTATTACGACTATTTGATGAAATTTACTATATTAAGTTGAAGTTTACTAACGACAAAGATTAACATTTGGGCATAACAAAGATTATTCTTTGGCAAAAGGCAAAGATCAACATATGGGTCTAACAGGAATATGTATAAAAACAGGCAGAAGTACAGCGCAAGTGCCACAACTTGGCACGCCGGGATACTTAAGTGCCATAACTTCCAAACGGTACACTTAAGTGCCACTTTTCTTTTCGAGTGGGACACTTAAGTGCCATTTCCGGCGAGGCTTGCCGGAAATCCTATGTGGCATTTTTTTATTATTATTTTTCGCCTACGTGGCTCGCCGGAGCTCCAAATCAGCAGAAAAAATAATAAAAAATAATAAAAAAAATTAAAAATTTTAATTTTAAAAATTTTAAAAAATTTTAAAAATTTTAATTTTAAGAAATTTTAAAAATTTTAAAAATTTTAATTTTAAGAAATTTTAAAAATTTTAAAAATAAGAAAATTTTAAAAATTTTAATTTTAAAAAAAAATAAGAAAATTAAAAAAAAAAAAGGGGGTCGAAGGGGCGGCCGAGGGCGAGCCCTCGCCGCCGCCGCCCCGCCGTCGCCGGGAAGGGCCGACGACGGAGGGGGAGGGTTGGCCGGGGTCGCCAGCCCCCAGCCGACCGGCGGCGAGGGCTCGCGGCCCTCGCCGGATCGCGGCGAGGGCCGTGACCCTCGCCCCGGATCTCGGGCGAGGGCTCGCGGGCCCTCACCGCCCGTCGCCCGGCCTAGCCGGCCCCGGCCAAGGCCCGGCGACCCCGGCCGACCCTCCCCACTCCGTCGCGGCCCTTCCCGGCGGCGGGGGAGGCGGCGAGGGCCCGCGAGCCCTCGCCGAATCTGGGGCGACCCCGGCCGACCCTCCCCCTCCGTCGCCGGCCCTTCTGGCGACGGCGGGCGGCGGGCGGCGGCGGCGAGGGCTCAGCCCTCGCCCGCCCCTTCGACCCCCCTTTTTTTTTTTTTTAAATTTTCTTAATTTTTTTAAAACTTTTAAATTTTTCTTAATTTTTAAATTTTTCTTAATTTTTTAAAATTTTTAAAATTTCTTTTTTTTTAAATTTTTGAATACTTTATAATTTAATTAATTTTTATATTATTAATTACACGTAGACACGAAACGGCGTCGTTTTCGCGTTTTCTCCGCCACGTCAACGTGCAAAACGACGCCGTTTTGGACTAAGGTCGCCGGAAAATTGCAACGTCAGCCATTTGGCCGGATTTTCGCCGGAGTGGCACTTAAGTGTCACATTTTGCTCCGATGATGGCACTTAAGTGTACCATTTTAAAGTTATGGCACTTAAGTGTCCCGGCGTGCCAAGTTATGGCACTCCAGGTGTCCCGACCTCTATAAAAACACGTAAGTAGTGCCGCAAGCCTTTTCTGCTTCTCCTATAAACTGCATGAAAAAACCTTGAAATTGCCCAAGCAAGGGGAAATGATCCTGGGAAATAAAATATTAATACGGTTTCAAAAGGGATTGAGCACAGTAGAAGTCCTAAAATTTGCTGTAAAAATGGAATCAAGTCTTACAACTTCAAAATAAAATTACAATCAAGTCCAAAAACTTATCTAATTAGTACAATAAAAAACTTCCGTCAACTCTGTCCAATTTGAGCATCGGAAAATACTAGCATGTCATCTTTTGATATGTTTTGAGTACACATGCCAGAGATACTCGAGCTAAACGAGGTGCCCCGTTCTAATGAATTGAAGTGTCTTGTTTGCCAATTCACCCTCTATCCCTTCACATTAATTTGAATAGGGCATGAGAGATTGAATTTATCGCCATCCGTTACTCCATCAACAAGACAGATGTCCAGTTCCTAATTTGTTTCGCTGGTTTCTTAATGACAGCTTTCCTTAAGAGCTGCGAGCCAATACTACTCCACTTGCCTCTTCCCGATTATCTTTCATATGCCTCCAGTTCCTCCATTCGACGCGGGAGAAATTTGCGTAAGAACTCTCTATACTCTAATTCACAAAGTGAAGCTGGATCTACTAATTGATTGTCTTCAAGCACAGCCTTCAATTCATCATCTAGTTGCTTGCATCTTAGCACATATCCCAACTTTTCCATGGTTCCACCCAACACTATGAGTGTAAGGCTAAATCGTAAGTAATCCTCATCAAATTCAAGAAAATCAACTGCTCCCTCCAACATTCCCCACAACACATTTGGTTTGAGATATTGAATCCATATGTGACCCAAATCAAATGAACCAAGAGTTCCTGATAGCACATTCCGTCTTTGGCCGTTAATGTGGGGCACGATGTTGAAAAATATTTCCTTTTCTCCATTTTCTACATTGAAAACAACACAGAGAACCAATCCCAAGAACTTATCATAAAAGTCCTGTGAAACCATGAAAGATATGGTACCGCCTTCAACAGAGACGAACTCCTCTGGCATATCTCCTCCGGGAATAATATTTTTGTAGGAAGTACGAATTCCGGAATAGCGATATTTCTGCTATAACGGTAAATTGTTAGACGTACTCAAATCGATAATGAGTTCAAATAGAAGAGTTTGATTTGAGAATTTTTCTTGTAATTTAACTAAAGCTAGAGTTTTATGATAAATAAACATGTTAGATCCTTCCTTGCCTTATATGTAATACTCATGAAATCATTCACTTGCGAGTGTTGTAGCACCTGTATTACACGTAAGTGTAGAATCACTTTATGTTAGATTTGCTCGTTTGTACAGAATTTTCAGTTTTTGCATTATACCAACACAGTGCGCCCCCCATCCGCTCCAACAAATCAACACATGCACTTATGAATGCGCGCGCATCTGGGCGGGGAGACAGAGAGAGAGAGAGATACCTCAACTGAAAAGTCAGCCATGATATCGGCGGCTTCGAATACATCCCAGGTAGTGTCGTCTTCTTCTATTTCACTTTCACGGTCTTCCTCTGAACTTGTTATGCTGTTATCTTCATGGTCCAGCCACCGCTATTACATATAGGTGCAAAATCACAATAAATTAGCTTGTTTTGTTTACCAGCATTTGCAGCTTTTGCATTATACAAACTCAATGCACCCATATCAATCAAACACACACACATCACAATCGCGGGGAGGGAGGGAGGGACACCTGAAGTGAGAGATGGGCCGAACTTTCTTCCTCTCTGGCCGTTTCTTTATTGTCAGGCCAATTCTCATAGAGCAAAGCTGGATCTAGCAACTGGTCGTCTTGATACAAAGTCTCCAAATCATCCTCTAGCGGCTTGCATAGTAATCGAAATCCGCAGTTTTTTACAATTGCACCCCTCAATGCTCTAACACCAAACTATAAAGAACTCGAGTCATTTGGACCAAAAGGGTCTTTTCCCCATAGCTTCTCTATTTCAAGATATGAAATTTGTACATGATCTGAATACCATTGACAATACATGCCTACGCCTATAGGCGTGCTTTTGCCATTAACGTAGTGATAGAAATTCAAATGGCCCTTTCGTTTGCCTCGCTTTGCTCGATATACAGTGCAGATAGCTAATGCCAAGAACTTCTTATACAAGTCCTTTGAAGCCATGAAAGATATATAACCCTCTTTATTCGGGAGCAACCATTGTGGCATCTCTTCCCCAGTCAGAAAAGAGTGGCAAAACGAATTGGACAAGGGCTGTCAAAGATGTAAATTGTTAAGACAGTATTTTGAATTTGGCACTTGAAAATGAGAAGTTTCAATGAGTTAAGTGGATTGACGAGTTTAGAAATGGTTAACAATACATGTACATGACTCTGCATTAATCCCCTGCTTGGGGGGGGGAGAGAGAGAGGTCTAACCTTCTTAATGACCTGGTCATGACATGATAAGTCAATATGGTTAGCAGGCCATATGTCAATTTTACTTAGAGATTCACAATTCCCTGCTTGCAAACTCGCCAATTGCCCTGGAATCTTACCAATCTCCTGTAGCTGTCGGCATTCTGAAACACTCAATGTGCGTAAATTATGTAGCCGCCTGCATGTTGGAAGCTTAGCAAAATTGTTTTTGGACAAATACAATCGTGTTAAGTACGGAAAACATGAATTATTCTCTAGGAACTCTACTTCTAGTAGATTGCATCCTTCAAGCCCTAAGATTAGTAGCTTAGGAAATCCCGTCTTGCCATGCATAACGCTAAAATCTCCCTCCTTTGGAAATTTGATTAGTTTTGAACAACCATGAAGTATCAAGCTCTCAAGATTTGGCAACTTGTAAATGCTAGATGGGAGGTTTGCCAGTTTCTTGCAATTAATTAAACTCAAGTTCTCCAAAGAGACAAGATTTTCTATAGAAGTAGGAAGTTCCTCAATTGAAGTCCCTTTTAAATAAAGTTCTTTCAAGCCTTCGATTTTATCCGGAATATCAGGGAATCTTTGCAACTTTGAGCAACCAGTAAGATTAAAAATTTCAAGATTCTTGGATTGGAGCACATTAGGGAGCTGATGAAGGTTAGAGCACCCTTTTAAATTCAACAATTGTAACTTGGCGTGATATGCAACTGATTCGTGAGCACGCTCCAAATTTTTGCATCCATGGAGATCCAGTTCCTTGAGATTTGGAGTCAAATTGAGGTCCGGAATACAAACCACCAAAGGACATTCACTGAAATTAAGGTACTTCAAATTTCCAAAGTCCTACAAGAAACAAAATGGAAAAAAAAAATGAAGATAGAAATATTTAATGAAAAACACTTTGGATCATCATTCAAGCCCAGTGTGATCAGAAATTAGTTGATCCTATGACGTGTATATAGAGCACTCCCTCTCCCTTTTTACATGAGTTTATTGAGCGATCCTTGGCCAAAAGAGAAGATAAAACAAGAATAACACTCGTAATTCCAGTACACGCTAGATGATCTTTATGAGGAGCTTTAGTAGAAAACATATAAAACATTTGGATATGTTATTGGTTCACGCCGAATTTGCATATAATAATTTGACGAGTCAAACTATTGGAAAATGCGAATTTGATGTCTTGTAACGAAAGCATCTTTTAAGTCCTTTGGATCTTACACCGTTATCCTCCTATAATATGAAGAAAGAGCTAAGACAAAAAGTTACATGAGGAAGTAAGGATCCCAGTCAAGCAAAAAGAAACACAGAAAAGCCTGCTGTTTTTTAAGAAGGTGATCTTGTCTGGAATTCATCTGAGAAGAGCACTTTCCACCTAGTCGTCGTGCTACGGATCGTTTTTTCTAGTTTTGGAAAGCATCGACAATAATGGCCCCAAAAGTGAGCTTTGAGGAGCGAATGGCGTTTCCACTAGTTTCAATGTTATTAATCTATCTCTATGAAGTTAGCCTCGAGGAGAAGTCTTTTCAAGATTTCAAGATTCTCTCTTGTGAGCAGAATAATAGGGATAATATATATTTTCTTGATCTGTGAGACTGTTTATACTTTTTAGGTTTGCTTTAGTCTCGATTACAATGTGATAATTTTGTAACTTGTTTGAATTTCGTATTTTAGGTTCATTTTTCTTTACTTGGAGATTACTCAAAGGTATCTTAGGCTCCTACTTATAAGTGCCCTCTCTCTCGGTCTCTCATAGTAAACACAATGAATTTGTTAAATGAAGTTCCATTCTATCTTTTTCTTTGTCTCTCTCTGTCCTTTTGAGGGATTCATGAGTGATCAAGAGAGTGCTGCATCCTTGGAGTGGCCTACTAAGGTGGTGATTTGGCTGAGGGAGACCTAGATTATGTAGTCTCTTCCTGTCCTCCAGAGCGGGGTTTTTCCACTTCATTAAGATTGAAAAACCCCTTTTATTTATTTGTTCGTTCAATACATTCCGACGTCAGTCTGGCCGACGAGCATGACAGCAAAACTGAAAGCCCACGAAGTTCGTCTCATTTGGGGCATAGGAAGTAAAAACTATAAGAGTAAGCACAAGATTTGAAAAAAAATTGATATTTGAAAAATTGAGCAAAACCACCAAATTAGAAATATTGAATGGAAAGAAATTGTTGGTAAATACACAATACATAGACATAGAATATATGTAGGATATTTCAAAATTGAAATTTGCAATAAGAAACTTGTTGTAGGGTTAGAAAAGATTAAAATTTAGATTGTGAAACATGTGAGAGATCAAATAAATTAATAGTTTAAGCACCTTTCTATGAATATTATATTTGTAAAATAAGTAATCAAGACATTTTGGGGGAAGAGATTATATTGAAATCCTGTGGAAGGTCACCTTTACCTTGTATAGTAGTATAAATATAATACATACATACATAACTTTAGATTAGATTTAGGTTTTAATATAATTAAATTAGCAAAGCAAGCCCCTTACTTCTCTTTAGAAAGCTTTATTAGTCATGCGTGAAAGCCGCGTCGCGCTACTAGCGTCCTAGATGTGGTGCACTAGCGTCTCTATATAGTAAGAATCTTTAATGGAATTGTACTCCACAAACCTTGATTTAAAAAGCAGGAGAAGGAATGGCTGGTCAATCTATCTCCCATGAGAGTTGCTTTTCGTCCCGTGATTTCTTACTTAGGAATAAATGGAGTAAGGGCGCAACCGAATGGCCTGATTTAAAGGAAGGAACGTGTTACATACTTGGAAGGAGAAGGAGAAACTCCCGGTTATATTTGAAAATGAATATTTTATCCATAAAGATGAAGATAACTTTCTTGGAGTTCCGCTTATTCCTCCTCCCAAAAATAAAAAAGTACTTGCCAGAAATCTCTGGTTAGGTCGGTACAATAAAAATAGATGGGACTTTTGGGGCTGACTTACATTAAAGACTTAATTCCTTTGAAGATCCTTTATTGCATGATTTCTATATATCTCTTTTCATTATCCACTGCATTCTATCATAGAAACAACAATGTGAGGTTCAATCAGAAGTACTTTGCATGCATTAGCTTCAATGATAAAGCAAATAAGCAAGCAAAAACTCATTCTATTTTCATATGCAATTTAGAAAAGAATCTAGTAAGCTCGTCTCCTATATAAAATATAGAATCTTTGATAGCATTTTCAGTATCTATCATTTTAAAGGCATGCAAATTGAATCCTCAGTTCATGTTTATTAAAATACTAAGCACAAATCATTCAATTGTTAAATTATGTCATCATAAAGTTCTTGTTCCAATTTTCGGTATTAAAGTTACTGACCGTATAAGTCCATCCTTCTTATAATTTCAGTACCTCTAACATTTGAAAATGAGATTGAACTTTTTTAGTATCTTTTGTTCGAATTAACAATTAAATTCACATAGGAAAGTGTTTAATACTCCCCTAAAAGTGGAAGAATCCGCTTATGTTGGTTAATGCAGTAGATCGACATCTTGTTTTTAATGCTTTAATCAAATATAAACAATTTAATAGATGCAGATTTTTCTTGAGCACAATTAATGAGCATCATCAGAGTTAGTAATTATTGCATTCAAAGTTTTCAATTAGACATATACACATATATAGTCATAATCATATGCATGCAGATATAGATATGTAAGAGATAAGTAAATAAGGAAAATTCATTTTAATGAGCACCTTAAATTGGTCCACCACGACTTGAATGTTGCTTTTGTGCAGATCAAGTCTGACTAACTTCTTTGGGCCAGGGGGAAATTCGAGAACCGAAGAAGGACATTCAGGCCATTCAAACCATCTCAGTTCATTAGGAAGACGGATAGGACCTTGGAAAGAGTTTTGCACATTAATCATGATGAGCAACCTCAATCTTCTCATGTTTGTGAAAGCATTGGGACCTATGTCTATTGCTTGTGTCTTGGGTAAAACCAAAAACTATGGCTTTTACTGCATTTGCTCCCTGCATTTATAGAACTTGCATTGCAATTAGTATACAAAGTCAGAGAAGAAGAGAGTAAAATCAGTGTTTAAACCACAAAAACTTACCATATCCCCCGATAGAACATCACGAACATCTTCACAAAGCCATAACCTGCTGCGTCTTCCAGGATCATCGCGATATTCTTGTTTAACAATATCCATGCCCATCAACTGAATCAAGTCATGCATCTGCATTGTCCCCTCCCAACCTTTAGTTATTAAGGACCTCTCAACAAGAACTTGTACTTCAATAGTTGTGTCAAAGTCGCAACTGTTAAGGACTTTCATGATGTACTCCATAGATCGGCCCTTGAAGAAACATGCAATATCAAGGAATATCTCCTTTGCATAGTCCTCTAGTCCATCGTAACTTAACTTGAGAACATCATTAATGGTTTTGTCAAGACTTTTAGCAAGTTTATTCAATGCGCTTTCCCACTCCTGTTCTCTTCTTCCACATAGAAAAGAGCCCAATACCTCAAGTGCTAAAGGAAGTCCGTTAGCATAATGCAAAGCACTATCCACAAAATCCTTCCTTATCACTATTTCCTTACTTCTAAGAAAAGTTTATTGAAAAGTTCAAGAGCTTCCAAATGATCTAGAGTTTTAACTTCATAGATATGATCTTCATCTATTCCATGGACAGTTAATAGATGGTTATCTCTCATAGTAATGATGATTCTGCTTCCTTTACCAAACCATTCACACCCTCCAGCTAAAGCATTTAATTGTTTTACGTCATCAACATCGTCGAGAACAATGAGGACTCTTTTGCGGCAAAGTCTATGTCGCATCAAATTAATACCTCCATCAACACTAAACATTGCTAATTCTTTTCCCACTAATATCTCGGACAACAATTTTTCTTGCACATGAACTAAATCCTTGGAATCTTTTGAAGTTTCACGAATGTTTGCCAAAAAACATGAAGCCTCAAATCCTTTGAATATATCATTGTAAACAGCTTTGGCTAATGTTGTTTTTCCTACGCCTCCTTGTCCCCATAATCCTATCATGAGAACATCATCACGAGACTCAAGATTTAACATAGATTCCAGCTTTACCACTTGTCGATGTATTCCAACTGGATGCTTGGCGACGTGTAACGGTTTTCGGTCCAGCTGCATAGAGATCTCCCGCACAATTCTGTTGATAAGATCTGCTTCATCTCTGACAAAATCCGGAAAGGTACTAGATACATCAATTTCCAAAGATAATTAACTTTCATGGAAAAAGAAGAAGAGATTCAGCATATAAAAAGAAAAAAACAAAGCAAAGTGTCACATCAATCACTACTTAGTACTTACTTATCCTTCAAATCCCACCCAGACAAGCTACCCGCATCAAGGAGAGCCTTTTTCCATCTCTTCACTTTCTCTGAATCTCTCCCGAACTTTCTCTCATGCTTAACCATAGCTTTTCGGTAGCTCTTTCTTGGTGTTCTCAATTCTCTAGGATCCACTTTGTAAAACACCGGAAATACCGTGAGTCCTCTTTGCTCCTTGCACTCCATGATTTTCTCCACCTCTTCCAAACACCACGGTGAGGAAGCATAGTCCTCGGAGAAAATGATGATCGTGATACACGACTCCTCAATCGCCTTCATAACAAACCGGCTTTATACAGTCGCCTTTCCGAAGCTCCTCGCTATCAACATAACTGTAGATTCCTTTTTGGGCAAGCGCCATGTAGAAATGACTGAGGAAGCTCTTTCGAACGTCCGTACCTCTGAAACTCAGGAAGACGTCATAATTCCCTTTCAGATCTGAAGAAGCGGCCATTAGAGGAGATGAAGTTTGATGTGCTTCTCTCTCAGGTGGATATCACTTTGTACTAACAAAGAAATAGAAACGAAAACCAAGATCATTTCTGATGCTCCGAGTCGATATGCATAGTCTCCAACAACTAATTTAACAAAAAGCAGCATTTTGCATAAGGTGCACAGAACCATCCTATATAGGTGCTTCTTGACTTGACTTGCCTTTTCCATTAATAAAAGAAATAGAAAAGAAAACTAGCAACACTCCCATGCTCCTGGTGCTAATATACATGAGTCAATCGCAAAACACCGCCTGTTGGAATGTTATTTATAATGAAAAATCTGCCTTTTTTCTTTCGAAAGAGATTCTACAAAAGCAAATCCCAAAATAAATTTCCCTCACTTTTCAAACTAATTTTTTCCATACCATATCTTGCATTGAACAGAACAAATTCGAATCTGTTTAGGCATTTCCTCAAACATGTAATGGGCAGCGAGTTGGAGAGAGAATATGGACCTATTCGGAGCTCGAGCTCACACTTAAACTCAAGAGAAATCAGCGAGCAACGTTCAAACTTAAGAAAAACCGACTCATTCAGATCCGACACGAGTGAGGACTAAAGAGATCGAGCTTGCTTTGCTCTTTTAAAATCAAGCGGGAGGAGGCAAAAAAAAAAGAAGAAGAGAAAAGAAGGAACGAGAACTCAATCGCGGGGGCCCTACCTGGCTTGGCTTCCCCGGGCACCGTTGGCGGCGAAGGTTGAGAATAGCGACTCCAAACTCGTGTCAGGCTTCAGTCGACTCCACCGAGGTCAGGGACGGCGACGACGAATGGCAGCGGGCGGAGGATGATCTGGAGGTGGCGGACGACGTCGATCGGCTGTGGATCCGAGGTTATGTGTGGGGCTTCAATGGCGACCATTCCCGGAGTAGAGAAAGACCAAGATGCTTTTTTTTTCTTTTCTTTTTCGTGAGAGTGAAGAAGTAGGTGACGGTGAAGGAGTAAGGTAGGATTCCGGGAATGGGATGCGAGAGCAGTCGCCGCGGGAGGTAGTCGGACGTTAGTGTTAGGGAAATCCCTTATGATGTTTTGAAGATGACAAAATAAATCAAAGGCTACTAACATGTTTGATGGTTAAGTAATAGACCATGCAGATTATAGAACATGTAAAGGATATTCTCGAAGTCGAAGACCGCCGGACTCGTGTCAAAGTCCGAAGACTGCCGGACTCAAGACTCAAAGTCCGAAGATCACCGAGACTCGGCACTCCGGACTCGAGACTTTACATCCAGATTCGATGAATCGTAACTCAAGCCCAATCATACAACGGCTAGTGATCTGGTTTGGATTCCACATCAAGATTGATTTGATTGATTCAATCTATTTGATTGGCGATTGGATCTTGAAGACAAGGATTTTCTATACGAAGAAGCTTTACTTATGGAAACCAAGATTTCGTTTGTATGGGCGATCGGAATCAATTTGGGATTCTACCTTTGTCACTCAACGGCTACCAAATCTTCTAGATACAGAGCTGTCCAATGGGTATATTGGAAGACGATTCTCCGGGATGCTGTCCAACAGGTAGTTTGGAAGTGGAGGAGTATTTAAGGAGATCATGGACCGATGAGCAAGTAAGAGACGGAGCGTAGAATTTATAATTCCAAAGTCCAAGCAATCTTTGTCTATACACTTGTCCTTGGAGAGCTTAAACGTTTGTGATCGTGAGAGAAATACCAAAGGAGTGACTTAGTGAGATAGTGTGATCTACTAAGTGTTTGCACTCGAAGTTGTAATCTCTTGTTGATTGCATAGTGGAATCCAGCCAAGAAGGCTGTTATCGTGGGAGAGTAGACGTAGGCTTGGATTAAGCCGAACCACTATAATTTCTGTGTTCTTATTCTCTTCCCTAACTCATTTATTTGAAGTTTATTTTATTCCGCATATTTTTGCCAAGCTTTATTTTGTTCATACTAGCACTCTCAATTGGTATCAGAGCCAAGTGCTCGGTTTATAAAAGTGTTTTTACTTTTGAGCTAAAGATTCTTTATGGCTAGTATGTTGGCACCAGGACTTATGGAAGGGCAAAGCAACACAAGGCCACCATATTTTAATGGAAAGGAATACGACGTATGGAAGAACAAAATGAAAGCATTCCTAAGATCTAGAGATCTCTTACAATGGGATGTTGTGGAAAGAGGAATCAATCCCATTACTGCGTCTATATCAAATAAGAATGTCAAAGACAAAGAAAGCAAACCCCCCGCTCCTATGTCTCGGATGGAGATGTCCAAAAGAGAAGCGCTTGATGCGAAAACAATTTATTCTTTATATTGCGCTTTATCTCTTGCTGAATATAATAGAATCTCTTCATGTGAAACAGCAAAAGAAGTTTGGGATAGACTTCATGTTACATATGAAGGGACCGATCGTGTAAAAGAGACAAAAGTAAACTTCTTGCTTGGCCAATATGAATCCTTCAAGATGAAGCAAGGAGAATCAATTGGAGATATGTTTAGCCGTTTTACAGAAATTGTAAATGGTTTAGCATATCAAGGTCAGCAAATTTCTACCCCAATGAAGGTCAACAAACTCTTGCGAGGTCTCTCAAAAGATTGGAATCATGTCAAGACCTCAATCCGGGAGACTCAGAGGATTATGCCACTCTCCGTTGATGAATTAATCGGCACTCTTCAATCCTATGAAGTGGAACAACTTAATGACGAAGATCCCGAAGGTAAGAAGTCCATTGCTTTAATATCTAATGCTGTTTTTGATGAAACAGACTCAGAAAATGACATGGACGATAAAGAACTTGCCTTTATGGTCAAGAAATTTAAAAAGCTGAGTAGAAAAGGAAGGAAATTCGATGGAAGAAGTCAATACAAGCATAATGGCAATAAAAGAATCATGAAAGAAGATGATGATCAAGAAAATATATGCTTGATGGCACATTCAAAATCTGAGTCCGATTCGGACACAGACTCAGAATCAAAGTCTGATTCAAACACAGACTCAGAATCAAAGTCTGACTCGGATACAGACTCAAAATCCGATGAGGAAATCGAGGTAAGCAATTCAAAAATTCCTTTCAAAGTTTCAAAGTATATAGATGAACTTTGTTCAAATCTCAAATCTTCTCTTAAAAGGATTTTCGAACTAAAAAGGAGAATTCTCGACTTAGGCAACAAGATCTTTCTCAAGTTTGGAGAAATATTAAGAAAAATTGGATAAAAGCAACATATTCTGCTAACTCTCGTGGACCCAAGAAAAAATGGGTACCAAAGAAAAGATAAGTTATTTTTGCAGGATATAAAGAAGAAAGAAGAAAGAGGATTTGGTAAGGAATTTTTTTTTTATTCTCAATTTGATTTGGGCAATAATTCTTATTATGCTTGATATTCAATATATCTTTGGTTGATTGAGATTTTATAATGATCATATTTTGCTTTATGGAAGAAAGAATCGTATGATTTGTTTTTGTGATTTGTGAGTTAAGATTTGATTTAGTACGTGTGATTATTTGAGATAATTCAGATTATTTGGTTTAATTTTATGCTCTCAAATTGTCATATTTTGCAAAGTAAAAATCTGATTCTACGTTATACTAATTTTGCAAGATATTTTTTTAATATTCAATGATTTTATTCTCTCTGATTTTATTGTCTATGACTAAGTGAGAATTTATTTTTCAAAATATCATTGTGCATAATATTCTTTCTTTGAATACTTTGTTACGATGAATTAAGAAAGAATATTGATTATGGAGATTTTCATATTTACTCTAACGTCATGGAAGGATCTAAATTGATGGATACCAAAAAGGGAAATGAGTTGATTGCAGGAAATTATTTAAGAGATGAATGATCGTAAATCTATGCAAATCATGATGCAATCAGAAATGCATCTCCTGCGAAGATTGGTAATGTTTTTTTTATAACATATACCATGGGTAAGAGAATATCTTTATCATCCCGCCTTGCAAATCTCTACGTGCATTTATTATGATTTTGGATGATTGTTTATATCTTTTGTCATAAATATAAGATATTGCAATTTTTGCACGTGACAGAAATATTTATTTTCCTTTTGCAAAATGCATATCTGAAATTTATGCTCAAAGAAATCGCTTTGATCTCTAAAGATATTACTGCATATTCATGGATATTCTTGCTATATTCTTAGAAGATTTATTATATCTAGCAAGTTTGATCCGCAAATCAAATGAAGATATTACGTGACATTTTTGCAAAGATTATTATCTGTTATATAAGAATTTGCAGGTCACAAAAGAATCTTCCATATGGATCTTGGAAAACTCGATCAGAAAACCATGAAGATTTTATTCTATCTTCTGGAGGGGGAGAAACCGAATCCAAAAGAAAAGGAAAAGAATCGTGATCACCTCAAAAAGGCAACAAATTGAGGGGGAGCTTTGATCAATTATGGAAAAATCTTTTTTGATTGATCGTGATCTTATTATGAATGAAAGGAAAGGTAAATGTGTCAGAATTTATAAAAAAAAAAATCTGGTTAGTGCATCTTTATTACCTTTTGTCATTAATAAATCTTGTATTGATATTATCATTTTATTATGACAAAAATGGTACGTGCAAGTTATGATGCATCAGTGATTTTCATTTGATATTTCCTGATATATATGATCGAAGTGAGCTAGATTGCATATCTTTAATATTCGATAAAAAAAAAAAAAAAAACTGATTTTTGGAGATTGTGATTCATGCAAGATATTGATTATCATTCATTACGTGAATCCATTATTATCGCTTTTTGATTATGACAAAAAGGGGGAGAATATATGAATATGCATATGTGTTGATTGGTTTGATATTATTGCATAATATTGAGCTGCGATTATTTTTCTATATATTCTTATGCTCAATCTATTTGTTATCTTCTTCGATATCCTTTGATTTAAAAGTATGTTTACAAATCTGCATATTCAGAGATTGTTTTGTCATCATCAAAAAAGGGGAGATTGTTAGGAAATCCCTTATGATGTTTTGAAGATGACAAAATAAATCAAAGGCTACTAACATGTTTGATGGTTAAGTAATAGACCATGCAGATTATAGAACATGTAAAGGATATTCTCGAAGTCGAAGGCGCGGACTTACGTGTCAAAGTCTGAAGACTGCCAGACTCAAGACTCAAAGTCTGAAGATCACCAGACTCAGTACTCCAGACTCAGACTTTACATCCAGATTCGATGAATCGTAACTCAAGCCCAATCATACAACGGCTAGTGATCTGGTTTGGATTCCACATCAAGATTGATTTGATTGATTCAATCTATTTGATTGGCGATTGGATCTTGAAGACAAGGACTTTCTATACGAAGAAGCTTTACTTATGGAAACCAAGATTTCGTTTGTATGGGCGATCGGAATCAATTTGGGATTCTACCTTTGTCACTCAACGGCTACCAAATCTTCTAGATACAGAGCTGTCCAATGGGTATATTGGAAGACGATTCTCCGGGATGCTGTCCAACGGGTAGTTTGGAAGTGGATGAGTATTTAAGGAGATCATGGACCGATGAGCAAGTAAGAGACGGAGCGTAGAATTTATAATTCCAAAGTCCAAGCAATCTTTGTCTATACACTTGTCCTTGGAGAGCTTAAACGTTTGTGATCGTGAGAGAAATACCAAAGGAGTGACTTAGTGAGATAGTGTGATCTACTAAGTGTTTGCACTCGAAGTTGTAATCTCTTGTTGATTGCATAGTGGAATCCAGCCAAGAAGGCTGTTATCGTGGGAGAGTGGACGTAGGCTTGGATTAAGCCGAACCACTATAATTTCTGTGTTCTTATTCTCTTCCCTAACTCCTTTATTTGAAGTTTATTTTATTCCGCATATTCTTGCCAAGCTTTATTTTGTTCATACTAGCACTCTCAGTTAGAAGGTGGCTGGTCAGGTGAGTTCGGGTGAAAGGGTGGGGAATGCTTTGTTTTTTTCGCTTTTCCAGAAAAATGGTCCTCCTTGAGAGAAGATGGTGGTCTCCCCTTCTCCCCCCTTTCCGTGAACAACGCCCTGCTTTCCTTTCTTCTTCTTTTTTTATGGGAAATTGTGTCTCTTTTGAGAGAGAGCGTGAATCCCTAGAAAGAGCTTCCCTTTCAGATCCGAAGAAGCGGCCACTAGAGGAGATGAAAGTTGACGTGCTTCCGTAGGATGCTCGAATAATAATCATTCTATTCAAAAATTAATTTTTTAAAATAATTTTTTTGTGATGAATTTTTAAGTAAAAATAATTATTTGATAACAACATAAAATTTCTATTTTAAAATAAAAAATTTTATTTAATAATAAACATAAAATTTCTCCTTAGGTGATCGCAACGAACATGCGGATAGTTAATAGTGAGGACGAACGACGAAATTTTTATTTTTCATTCTAGAATTAGAGAAGTAAAAAAATTTTCCTTTTAAATTTTATTTCAAATCTATTTCTGAAGTAAAAGTTTATTCTAGAAATAAGAAAATAAAATAGTTTCACTAAATGGATTTCTATAGAAAAATAGTCCTGCAACAGAAATAGAATAGTTATTATATATGCTCTTACTATCGGGTCGGATTACAGCTTTATCTCTCATTTGTATATCACTTTGTTCTTTTTGACCATGACTTTCTCGAATTAGCCGACCGTGATAATTAAAGAAAAATATTAAAAGGAAAACTAAAGGATAATTTATTACACATATAATTGCTACGGTGCATAAAATTTATGTTGTATCCTTTTTTTTTTTCTTTCTTGACTTGCTTTCTCTACTAATAAAGAAATAGAAATGAAAACCAACGAATAATTCTGATGCTTTGAGCCGAAGAGCATATTCTCTACCAACTAATTTAATAAAAAGGTTTGACCAAAAAAATTTTATAAAAAGGGGATAGCTACAAAAATGAATCCCAAAGCACAATCAAACCAATGAATAATTATGATGCTTTGAGCCGAAAAGCATATTCTCCACCAACTAATTTAATAAAAAAGGTTTGACCAAAAAAAAAATTTATAAAAAGGGGATTGCAACAAAAAATGAATACCAAAGCACAATCAAACCAATGAATAATTCGGATGCTTTGAGCCGAAAAGCATATTCTCCACCAACTAATTTAATAAAAAGGTTTGACCAAAAATTTTTTATGAAAAGGGGATAGCAACAAAAATGAATACCAAAGCACAATCAAACCAATGAATAATTATGATGCTTTGAGCCGAAAAGCATATTCTCCACCAACTAATTTAATAAAAAGGTTTGACAAAAAAAATTTTATAAAAAGGGGATAGCAACAAAAATGAATACCAAAGCACAATCAATACACACGTAATTTTCACAATACTTTGTGGAAGGTGCGTGGAACCATCATCCTATGGAGGTGCTTCTTGACTTGATTGGATCTACAACCGGGGTACAGGTGCTAGCAGTCGGTTGTAGATTTTGCCGTATGGCAACTGGTCATGTAGTAGGCTTTTCACATGCCCTCACTTACTTCGGGCATGAGTGGCTACTATACCAGCCTACTCGACGATAGCCATATATAAATCTCTGACGTAGTGTCTACATTCACCACCGTGAGACCCCTAATTTCAACCTCAAATATTTTTTTCCTAATGAGGAGGAAATATAGGGTGACATTGCGGGGTCTCCTACCCTAGGGCGGATCTCTCGCCTGTTTCTTTCTCATGAGCCTTTTAAGGAGCTGCTTAGGTCCAACATTAATAAAAGAAATATAAAAAGAAAACTAGCAATACTCCCATGCTGTTGGTGCTAATATACATGAGTTGATCGCAAAAACATCATTTCTTTGAATATTATTTAGGGTTCATATTCTGGAAAACCCCAAACTGATACACCTATAACAAATTTATCCTGAACTATTTTTTTTACCACAAAAAACTTCAAACTGGTATACCTTTGACAAATTTATCACAAAGGCTGATACACTTGTAACAAATTTACCCTCTATTAGTTTTCGTTAAATTTTACTATCAAATTAAAAAGTTAAATGATACGTGACAGTTGACTGGTATACAAATTTGGGATTTTACGCTCCGTTTGTCACAGTTTACAATTTTTGTGATGTTTTTGTAGTATTAATATAATTTAGCGGAAGGTATATTTATCACAAATTTACCAGTTTTTGGATTTTTGCAATCGAACAAATTAATTTGGGGTAAATTTGTCATAAATGTACCAGTTTATGGTTTTTTATGGTCAGTCGAGGTAAATTTGTTACAGGTGTACCAATTTGGAGTTTTTCATGGTCAAAAAAAAAATTTGGGGTAAATTTGTCACAAGTGTACCGGTTTGAGATTTTGAGGATATTAACCCAATTATTTATGATGAACAATCTAACTTTTTTCTTTCAAAAGGGATTCTACTAAAGCAAACCCCAAAATAAATTTCCCTTACTTCTCAAACTAAATTCTTCATATTTTATCTTGCCTAAAGATTGTTGAGTCATAACCCCCTTAGCTAAGTCACTTTGATCTCACTTCTTAAATTATTTTTTTTTTTTGACATTTCACATTTATTTTATACTTTTGATGTCGCATTCTGAATTTCTCAGTTGAGGGGTATCCACAATCGAATAACTATTTAGGGAATACTTTTTTCTTTTTTATATCATTTTTGTCAAACCTTTTATTCCATGCTAACACTCTTTTTTTCTTAACTTTTTTAGTAAATACTATCACTTATTCATGTGAAGGTGTTTGTCAATAGAGATTAGATATTATGAATTAACTATACTACAATATCAGTTTTATCTTCCAATAAAAACTAGAGCCTTACGACTTTGAAGAGCAATGACGTATAGAGGATTCCTGGAATGGGATCTTCTGCTTCAATGTCTTGGTGATATTATTTAGTGCACCTTTTCACGACATTCTCATGGAGGAGCTTTTGGACATTTCTTGCCATAAAAGGGTTGCCAAAGGTTGAGATTTATATTTTGCATGGGTCATAGTTTGACTGGTGGATGATGTTGTGCGAAATTGAAATATATGAGTGATTTTGAGTGTTTTTCCTCTTTTTTTTTTCCTCCTTTCATATCAAATGAGAAATACTAAATCCTTTAACATAAAGTTTGTGCGTTCTCTCTCGGGTTGAATTACCAAATTCAACCGGTACTATTATAGTATTTTGGTGCTCCATAAAGGGTCTCATGGAGAGTTGACATGTGGCTCATTTGATGGTTGCCACCTCACTTTCATTTGCTTTAATTTATTCATCCTTTTTCTTTTTCTCTTCATTTCCAAGAAATAACTTATTAACAATATAGAGTACTTTGTCTAGACATGGATGTTGAGTCGCATGTGGGGAAAAGTACAAAAAAAGTCATGTATTTATTGCAGTGATATTAGTTTAGTCTTAAATATTTCAATTGAACCAATTTAGGTTGAAAATTGTTGACTTGGACGCTGAATCCTATATGGCAATAAAGGTAAGCATGGTCCTAGTGGGTAGTTCCCATTCTAAAATTGAGAATTGCCTACTAAGGATCGATTCCGAAGAATTGAAATCTTGAACTTCTCATTGGTTTTATGGATCCACCCAGTCTAGTATGATTCCAGAATGGATCCATGAAACTAGTCCTCAATCTCAATCTGTCATTGTCGCTTTTGCATCTCTCACATGCTTCGAGCGGGATGGAGTACCTAAGATGCCAAGATACAGGCAACGCCCACCTCTTACCGCCACTTTTGGCGATGGCATGAATTGAGGTCTCTTCAGTTGGATGGCGTTTTCCAAACATTGCAATCAAAAGAGAGATTTTTTGAATGGGTCAGCAAGAAGGATTTAAGGAATGTTTATACAAGACATCACATCACGAGTTTGTTTTCACATTAAATAGAGTGGGTAACTAATTACTTAAGGAGTATTAACTTTCTAGAAAATGACATGAAACACACTTGAATATATGGCTGCATGTGTTGACACACAAAAGGCTTATCTTCCATACTTTTACCACTGAGAATTGGAGATTGTATAAACCGGTTACGGGTCAAGTCATATTGCGAGCCAATAGAAGAACGAATTGAATACTAGACATCCATGTCCTACAATGAGATGCTGCAACTAATAGAAATGTCAGGCCTCTCCAATTATAATTAATCTAGTAAGCTGAACATAAACGTTCAAAACAAATAAGAAAAAGAAGGTCATATCAACCAAAAAGTAAACATTTTAAAGCACCAACATCATACATGCGATAGTGACATGAGAAATCAATAATAAATGTTCATCTTGTAACATGCCTTTGTTTTCTTTGCGCAATCAATTGCCCTTTTCGGCTACCATATCTAATTAATCCAAGTAATAAACATCATTGAGAATGGCATCAATCAATGAGATTGTGATTTGATTTAGGGAAAAACGAAAAGCAAAATGTGGGGATAATTATCCAAAAAATCTTAAACCTATTGTATGGTGGTCAACTCAATCTTAAATTTTTCAAACGTGCTAATTTAGTTATAAACCTTTCAATTGTATCAATTTAGTCTTAAATTTTTGAAGATTTATCAATTTAGTCCTAAGCTTATTATTTCGATAATTGGCTAAAAATACTACATTGATAAATCATCAATAGGTTTATGACTAAATCAGCAAATCATCAAAAATATTATAATTAAATTGTCACAATTGAAAAGTTTAGGACTAAATTAGCAAATCATCAAAAGGATTATAATTAAATTGTCACAATTGAAAAGTTTAGGACAAAATCAGCAAATCATTAAAAAAAAAAGTTTAGAATTGAATTCGCACAATTGAATGATTTAGGATTAAATTAACCACCATACAATAGGTTTAGGACTTTAAAACAATTTTATACATTATTCGAATGAGGACAATAGGAGCATAATTTATTATGGTAAGAGCCATGATCAAGAGATCACGTGGAAAAATTGGAATGTCAATCTCATGTAGTCATTGAGGAACCATATGTCCAACATAGGTTCGATGCGTATCTTTACAAAATCATGAAGAAAGGAACAAAAACCATGTGTGACATTCTTGTTTTGACCCGATTTTTCATAATGAAATTATTTCAGCAAGTGGTTGTCAGACAAGATTGTCTTGAGTATTGATAAACCACGAGAACTAGGGGTGAGCATGGTCCGGGTTGGGTCGATTCACCCCCTAACCCTAGGACCACTCCGCACGGTGCTGGTCCTCAATTATTGGGACTAAGGACCAACTCTATTGAGCTTGGGACCAAAAACCGGACCGACCCAATGGGTTCGGTTCGGTTCTAGGGTCAACCCGGGACCAATTGATAAATTTTTATTTCATTTTTTATACTCCTTAAAAAAACGATTGAGGGCTGGACTAACCTAATGGGTTCGGTCCGGTTTCAAGGTCAATCAAAGACTAATCAATAATTTTTTATTTCATTTTTTGTACTCCTTGAAAGGGCAACGATGACTGTACCGACCCAATGGGTTCGATGATGAGCGAGGTTAGCTAAGAAAGGCAAGCGATGAGGGTCAAGTGGGGTGAGCGTTGAACAAAATGAGTATCGAATGTTGAGTGGGGAGTAACAAGCCAAGCGAGTATCGAGCGGCGAGCGGCATGAGTGACCCAAAGCAAGCGAGGCGAGTGTCGAGTGATGAGCGGAGAAGTTGTTTCTTTCGATTTTGGCAAATTGAAGACTAAGAGGACAAATAAAACAGAAGAAAACGAATAATAGAAAATGATACTATAATGAGTTGGTTATACCTTTTTGGACGCCGTGAGAACTCCTCACAAAAATATTTTCCTCATTCATAAATTATGACTATTGACGCCATAAAAGATATTAAAAATCTAAGTTATTAAAGAAAAATGTAAACTTACTTGAACTCCTCACTAAAGAGCTGTTTAATGTTGTTGACGCCGTTTATTTTAAGGTTTTCTCTATATTAAAAACATTATAAATAATATATTGGATATATATATTTGGGGTTGGTCCGGATTGGACCAACTTGGAACTCTTAGAACCGAGGATCGACTCGTACAGTGCTGGTCTAGGAATTTTAGGACCAAGGACCAATCCAGTCTCCTTGGGAATCGGACCAGGATCGGCAGGGTTGAGCCGGTCCAGGGTCAGTCTAGGGTTGACCCTGGATCGATGCTCACCCCTAACGAGAACATCAAAAAAGGGCATTTAAGGCCAAAAACTCGATTTTTCATTGGTAAGGACTTAAAATTGCGGAAAAGTGGAAACGGGCCATGGACGGGAACCCATTGGGCCCCAGCCCAAGTGGGCGGCCTAAGGCCACAAGCCCAAAGGGTGAGCGACCAAGGAAGCCCATGGGCCCTTCAAGCCCATCAAGTCTCTTTTGACAAGATCTTGGCATTCAATACATGCAAGAATGTGAATGGTGTATGAATAGTGCAAGGTCTTGGTGAATAAATCGAAATGCCCTCCCTTTGGACAAAGGACAAAAGGACAAAGAAGGAAATGAACAAGGCAAGGGGTGGCCATGCATTTGGGCGGCAAGAGGGGGAGTTTAAAGACCAACCTAACCTAGTATTGTCTAATCTAGCCACTTGAGTGCAATCCATGTCCCATTAATGCTAGGATCTTGCTTCTAACTTAAGCTACCTTGATTGACATGAACCAAGGGAGGTGATGGGCATTAATTTGGACAAGACTTCTCTCTCTTTGCTCATTCTCCTACCTCACTGACGGCTCACCCTCCCTCTCTCACTTTCACTTTCATTTTCTCACTTGAAACACTCAAAACTCACTTTCTCTCTCTCATTTGGTGTGACTGAACCCCATAGCCATCCTCATCTTCATTAAAAGCTTGTTTCTTCCATTTTTCCTCTGTTTTACCTCACCAATGACCATCCTTTGAATCCCGACGTCAGATCACCCTTTGCATTGTTGAACCGCCGCCTCAAAGCTGACCGACTAGCCTCCTCAAAGGCTGTTCGGCGCTATGCAGCCCTTAGCCGTACTCCCTCTCGCTTGTTTCTTCTCTTATTTAGTCCCTCGCGAAGCCCGGAGGCCGTGCTGACATCAAACCACCGCTGCTAAGCCGCCACTAAAGCCACGGCCAGCTGCCGTCCAGCTGCCATCCGATCTTGTTGTTCCTTCCCCCAACGCGTTCCGAAGCCTGAGTCATTTGCGAGTGGCTTTCTAGTCGTTGCATTTAGGGAGTAGTTTAGGACTTATGAGTGGTTATATGATGATTTATTGACGTGATAAGTTATTGTTGGACTTAGATAGGTTATCGAGTTTCAAAACGATAGATTATCGAGTTTAGGGTGATGAGTTATCGGGTTATGATGAAATGCTATTATGTGCCATAAAGATTATTGGTTAGATGCGAAAATTGGGTTATTATAAAGATTATGTGCTAGATGCATTATTTGGATTATGTACCATAATGATTATTGGTTAGATGCAATATTTGGGTTATCTATTATAGAGATTATGTGCTAGATGCATCATTTGGATTATGTACCATAAGGATTATTGGTTAGATGCGACATTTTGGTTATGTATTATAGAGATTATGTGCTAGATGCATTATTTGGGTTATTTGTGTGGCATCCTAAAATTTCGTGACAACCCCTAGATGTGCTATGAACCATGAATAGGTGATGGAAGCACCATCAAATTATATTGTAGCCATTTGACCCATGATTTGCAATAGATTAAGGCCGAGCTTTTCAATGGACCATTATTTGATAGGAAAAATTTATTCTTGGCCGTGCGTTTTATAAGTTGGAATGTATTGATTTATGTTGCAAGTTTTATGGCCCTATAAATTTCAATTAGGTATTTATATGAGTGGGGATTTAGGGTAGATTATTAAAAGGAGCGGGCTGATTTTTTTTAGAGCCCAAAACCAGCCCACCGAATTTTTCCTCCCACCATTCGGCCACTAAGGCTTGGCCCACAAAGCCCAAAGGGCTGCTGTCGACCGAATGGAGGAGTCGGCCCAAGGAAGGCCCATCATCTTGCATGGCAAAATTAACAAGTGGCAAGAGGAGCTTGCCAAGTGGCATTTGCCATGCAAACCAAATGATTGCAAATCATTAAAGGGAAAGAAAAGAGGAGGGGCAGATTGATGAGGGGGTTACCGACCGAGAGAGAGAGAGAGAGAGAGAGAGAGAGAGAGAGAGAGGGAGGGAGAGCGAGCGCGAGAGAGAGGAAGGGAAGAAGAAAGTCCGTTGCTGCCGTGCATCTGCCTAGTCCCACCGTCGAGCCCGCCTTGCCCCGCCGTGCGTTTGTTGTGATTCTCTTTGGATTAGAGGCGAGTAGAGTCCATTGATCTACACTTTGCTTGCTGTGATTGTGTGTGATGAATGGTGAGTTTCGGATGTGGTAGAGATGAAAAATCTCGAAGCTATAGGAGTTGTGTCTTAGCCTAGTATTCTGTTTTCTGGAAAAACAGTCTGACCTTTGATGATTTCGTGAGTTGCATGCAATGTTCTAGTTGGAATCTCACTTCGACTTCTTGATGAAAGTTGTAGAGGACTTCTTGGAGAGTAACATCTCAAAATTTGAGAGGAAATGAACAAGTATAGGTTGGTGAAACCCTTTTTCTTTGAAGAAAATAGATTTGGAAATAGTTATGCTGACCTAGTGCGATTCTGTGAATTTTTATAAAATTATCCGGTTGGAATTTGACCTCGTGTTACCACCCACCGTGGTGGCTCAGCTGGGTAGGCGTTAGACTTCCATCGAGGAGGTTTAGTGTTCGAAGCTCCTGCAACGCAAGTTGCAGGAAGGCTAACTTTGAGTCTCTTAGCGACTTACCCGGTGGCACGTGTGTGGTGGCTAGCACGTGTCGCCCACAGTGATTTATCTCCGGCTGCCGGCCGTGTGGGGTTCCCTGGGTCACAAAAAAAAAAAAAGAATTTGACCTCGTGTCCTTGATAAGAGTTGTAGGCGACATCTTGAGGAGTAACATACTAAAATTTTAGAATAAAAGGACAAGTATTGGTCGGGGAAAATGACTTTCTTTGAAGAGGATGAGTCTGGACAATGAACCGAGAATTATGGAGAGTTATAAAAATTATAACTTTTAATCCAGAAGAAATTAGACTTCGATTTCTTCATGAGACTTTTACCTCTAGGTCTCACCTATAACATGTTAAAATCTCTGAATTTTCGGAGTTCATTTAAGGGCTTAATCGAAACTATTTCCGGAACTGTGCAAAAGCGATGTTGGAAATTCTGTTGTTGTGATGTATGGACCTATGTGATTGATGTGAAACTTTCTTGACATGGTATTCTTCATAAAATCTCTTTCTCTAGGTCTTGTTTACATCATGCTAGATTTTCAGAATTTATTGAGATTGTTTACTAATTTTCCAAGAATTTTTACTAAAGAGGTGCATTCTGTTTTACCCAAAAATTTATTCTATTTTCAAAAACCAATGAATTGCTTTATGAAATGTGATATCGTGGGTGTTATGTGTACTGCATATATGGTGACATTTGGCATATCACATGACATCAAAAAGGCCGGTTTAAACCTCTGACATCGTTGCATCAAATGTTAAATTGAAAATGTGATATATATATATATATATATATATATATATATATATATGAGAATATGCATTGTGATGATGATGACACCGTCGGAGGTGTGAGCCGATGATGCCCCGGGAGTGTCGGGATGCCCGGAGCATGTGTGCCGGATGCTCGAAGCGTGTGTGTCGGAGGGTCCTTGGGAGTTTCAAGATGCCTGGTGATATATAGTACGTAATTCCAGGGGGATGCCTGGTGGTATGTTGGTACGCAATTCCGGAAGGCAAGGGTAACCATTTTCATGGCGAGCCCTGGCGATTCCTCGTGATGCTAGGTAGGATGCGAGATGCCCGGAGGTGTGTGCCGGATGCCCAGAGGTGTGTGCCGGAGGTTCCTCGCGATGCCAGGTTGGGTGCGAGCGATAAATGAGGGATGCAAACATTGGTCACTGGAAGAAAAATGATGAGATCCTTTTAAAAGATAAAATTTGAAATTAAATCATGTGCATGGGTGTGTGCATATGGCATGATGCATGATCTGCTTATGAAAGTAAATTGATGCTATTTGATATTGAGAATGCAATCATGAAGGCTTGAATGGATCTCATGGGGATGCATACTTGATTGTATGGATGATATGGATCATGCGTATGTATGTGCATATGGCATGGGATGAACCTCATGGAAATACAAGCATGATTGCATGGTGGTATATGCACGATGGCATGGTGAGATATGCATGACTGCATGGCAATATATGCACGACCGCATGGTGATGTATGCTTGATAGCATGGATGATATGTGCTTTACTTGTGATATCTTGATTGTCTTGCTTGTTGCAATGTGTAGTTTAATGGATCTTTACTGCTGAGTGGTTGTACTCACCCCTTTGGGAACTAACATTTCAGATTGAAAGATGCCTCTATCACCTGTCACTCGTGATGCATTCTATGGATTACCGTATGATGTAGAGGTCGAGTGCTCGGAGCACCCCTGCGTTGGTGTTCATGGTGTGATAGGAGCATGTGACTAGTGGAGGTTGACACTTTTTGGGATGGTCGACACTAGCTGATGGATTGATGTACATGTCTAATATATAGTCGGGTACTTTTTTAGTATAGCTGAGCTTAGTTATAGTCTTGGCCCTTTTGTTGTACTGACCTGTGAAATCCATCTCAGTTATGTAAATAAAAGTGATTCGGCCCCAAAGTATATATATGAAAGGTTGTAGTTGGTGTGCATTGCATTGTATCATTTAGTTTGTGTACGGGTTAGGGAGATGTCGAGTATGCTTCCGTTATACGAACTGCGCTAAGACCAATGGAGATGATACGAACCCTCGGGACTTATGGACTCGTTGCAATTGAAGTGGTATCAGAGTGACATGTCATTAGGGCAAGCGAAAGGTAAGTAATCTGTAGCGACCCTAGCGGATCGGGGGCCATGTCGAGGGGTGCCACAATTTGCCATAAGGATTATTGGTTAGATATGATACTTGGGTTATGTGTTATAGGGACTATGTGCTAAATGTGTTATTTGGGGAATGTGTTATATAGATTATGAGCTATATGTGTTATGTGAGTACGAATTATGTGTTGTATGTGACATGCGTGTTTGAGATAACGTGATGTTATGCTATGACAATTTATTAGAGTATGTTATAGTGGGGTGATATGTTGTATAAATGAAAGAAGGATTATGTGATGGAGTTGATGTCACATAATAATGATGTGAACATATTGCGGAATATGATGACTTTATCCTATGTTGATAAGTAATCTATATGCCATGGATTTATGAATTAAATGATGCATTTATATAATGTAATGTGATGCATGTGTATAACATAGTGGCATTTGACGAGTGATGTGGCACATCGCATGAGTATTACATGGGTTAAATGAGAAAGATAAGAAATGAATTGTGTGATTGTATGGTCGTGTGATCACATAAAACCTTGATGTGTCTTATGAGGGGGGTAAACCCATCTTGAGACGTTTTACGTGGAACGATGCTTGATTAAATTCAGATGCCCCCAAGTCAACGGGATGCCGTTTGTGGATGGATTTCGGAATGAAGCTCCTTATAGGAATAACCCCAAGTCAATGGGATGCCGTGCTCACTGGGCCGAGACGATGCCCGATTATGTCGGATGACTGCGAACCTTCGGGTTGGCCTTGGGTCCTGAGTGGCCGTAATAATTGGGACATATTTGTATGGAAAGTGCATGAGATTCATATGTATTTAGGTTCGGATTATTGCATGGCATGAGCGCATGATTTAGACCATAATGCGCATTCGTATGTTTGGCTCGAGAGCATGAAATATATATTGTGGAATTGCCTATGTGTCTATGTGATGACTTTCAATAGTAGACTCGTTATTATGAGAATAGTGAGGGTAAGGCGAGAGAAGTGTTGCCATGTTTTGCCATAGATAGATAATTGCTTTTTTATAGCGCTTTCAAGATAAACGACTTCCCTACGCGAGGTCTAAGAAGTTCACTAATTGAGATTATCTCATATTTGTTTGTTGAAATGTTTACAGGCCCTAGGAATGGCTGAACCGTTTTGTCAGATTCGTTTTGGCCTCCCCATTGAGCACAGTTAGGAGGTGACATAGTACCCTGTAGTAGGAAGGGTTGACGCGCACTACACTCGTTACGTCATGAACATTTAGGTCAATGAGGATCTATCTAATCTCGTGTCATACCAATTCGTGGCCTGATACTTTTGGGTGGGTGGCGAGAGCCATGGTCTCATTCGTGACTTCGACGATCCACCGGGTGTTGGAGGCTCTAGGGGAGGCATCGGCTGAGATGCCAAGGAAGGGGATAATCCTAATGGGAAAGTGTCAGACCCTGAGCTTGACCCCGAATTGATTGCTGAGCCAAAGCCATGGATCCCGAGGGCCATTGAGGCTTAGGTAGTAGTGGGGTTGTTAACACTTTTTAGACTACTCTCATAGCACTAGAGGCGTAGGCATACCTTGGGCCTTTTTGTAGAAGGTAGTGGCAGCGCGGTTAAGCATGTCAGATATGATGAAGCTAGTTGTTTAATCTTTGAACTTGCTGTGTATGAGATATTGATTTACGACGCTTATATATATAATTATGTTTTTAATTATACTTGTTGATTGATGGTTGGAGATTTGTTTATGTTTCCGTTTGTGTGTTTTAATGTTATCGTGAATTGGGTTGGCAACGCCTCCTGGGACGTCACATTCAAATGACCAAAGGTTCATTGAGTGCGGGTTGTAGTACGGCCATAGAGGTTCAGGGCATGACACCATGCATGGTCACTTTATGTCTAAATTCATCAATATCACAAAGCATGAATATTTGCTCATTACAATTTTTGTTGATGGACTCTAGACATACGTGACCCTATCACATGATTTCAGATTTCAATTGAATGAAGTAGGCATAAAACGAGCTCTCACAACGATAAGTTCTAGTCTAGAAAAGTTGTTAAAGAAGGACATAGGGAACAGTAAGAGGGGGGCAAAGAAAAAAGAAGGCCAAAAGCAATTCACCTCCCTTAAAACTATACCGTAAACAAAATTCTGATTAATCTGACACAGTAGGCTACCATAAACAATTTGGGAATTGAATTGAAAGCAGATGCATTATTTCAAGGTAGGACATACATTACTTCTTCTCAATAAATGTCAAATTGAGCAGAATCTGCATATTCGGATACATGTTGGGAGTTATGATTAAAAAAAGGTTATCGTGTTCAAGCTCCAAAATTAGCGAGGACATAAAATTAAAAGTTCAGGCTGGAAATAGAAACTTCAATTGCTAGAACATGGAAGTTGTTCCATCATTACACAAGGAAATAAAATTAGAGACAACGCGAATGTGGGACTTGTTACCAACTCTTCGGCACGTGGTTGTCAAATTACACCATTTTCTTACGGGGAAAGAAGATAGGGAATTATTTTGTGACTGTGTAATAGACAATAAAAAACATCCAGCTTATCTTTGACCATATTTAGACACCAGAAATTCTCATCAACAAAATGATGAAAGATACCAAAACAAAAGTTCTTAATTAAATCAAGTAAGTAAACATAGCAACGAATCAATCCATATTTAGACACCAAAAATTCTCGATCAACAAAATGATGAGAGACACTGAAACAAAAGTTCTTAAGTAAATCAAGTAACTCAGGAGAATGTTGGGAAGTTCGATTTGCTATTTCTCCTGAGTTAACGTTCTTCTTGAAGAAATATTGCTTGATTGAATGTAAGAGAGCATGTGGTTCGTACCCTCTTTTTCTCGTGTCCGGTGGATTCTGCTCCCAAAGAGCTACCACTTTTTCTTTTGTCTGGTGGTTTCTCTTCACACTGAGCATGGGAAATTGCAAAACTTGGTCATGAAATATAGATTTTTGACCAGTCCAACAGATTAAGACAACCATTACTCACCTCCCAATCAAGCATGTGGCTCACAGAATCGATAATGGAGCACCAAGCACATGATCCGCAAAGAAATATTATCATCTTCTCCAAAAGTACACACTTCCCTTAGCCAAATGAATCTGGTCAAGATTAGTTCGGAGGTTGTCTCACCAATTGGGCCTTTAACTATTGTCAATCTAGGACAAAACAATAGTTTGCCAGCCATTATGGCCATTAACTAATCTCATCTGGCCTAAATCATCTCAACAAAATAGTGAAAAGCCATTACCCTTTTTCCAAATAAAGAAAAGGGAAAAGGCAAGTTGCCGCCTCTCTTCACAGAGAATACATGCACAATACTTCCTAGCTGGCATGCATCCCAATTTCCCAGTGAGTGCGAATTAGAAAGAGAAAGAAACACGAGCCCTAACTATTATTTGTTTTTTTAAATGGTCTTCAATCAAACATCTGATTTCGACCAAAAAAATCAAACATCTGATTAATTTCCATAAGGGTGCGTTTGTTTTGCAAAAAATGAGTAATTTAAAAAAATATTTTTAAAAATCACTTATATCGATTATAAAAACTAATGAATAGAAAATGTTTTCATCGTCTACAAAAATAGATAGACATAGATTAATATCCAAGATGAAAAATTTTCCGTTAACCAATTTTCTAAATGATAAAAGTAATTAACTTTTGAAAAATATTTCTAAGTCACTCATTTGCTACGACACGAATGCACTCTAAATCATAATCCATCTAGACAACTTCCCATAATAATTAGCAACACGGAGATTTACTTTGATAGATATCAAACATTTGGTACTAGAAGTGCGTTGAAACAGAAGGACGAAAATAGACTTCGGGTTTTTTCACAAGGGTAAGATTTTTGTTTAGACAATTTATGCAGGTGGATTGGATTACTTTTCTGTCAATTTCTGAGGAGATTTATTCTGAAGATGTGAAATGATTTCATGCTAATTTTATCAAACGATTTACAAGTCCTATGTGAACGGGACATTGATTACTCTTGAACATTAGTTTGTGGGTGATTTGAGGCATTTAGCTGTCAATGATACTTACCTGACTATGAGAAATAATATTTTTTCTAAATAAGTGAGGCAATTAGTTCACGTTCCTAAGACGCGACATTGGGATGTCATAATGTATATTATCCATTCAATTGGGAAAGTCCACTTTGCTTGAAATTCTCCTATTTTGTGGGCAACCACTCGATTAAATGGACACGCTCAAAACACTTTTGGAAATAAAATAAAATAAATAAAGCGTGTGAAATTGGGTATTAACACAAGTATACTTTATCATTCTTCCTACACAGTGTTTATGATATAGGAAATGTAAAAAATTATAACAAACATCTAAGGTTACAAATGCATTATTACAAGTCTCTTATAGAATTTTAACTCTCTCTCCCAATAACTTTATTCATATAAATGGAGTTTCCGCCAAATCTAAATCGTCACACAAATTTAGTTGATATGTATTATTGCATGTGTTCAAACACAAAAAGCCTCGTCTTCCATACTTTTGCTCTTGAGAGCTGGAGGTTGTGATAAACCGACTACGTTTCAAGTCATATTGTGAACCAATAAAAGAACAAACTGAATACCACTTTGATGCACAAATTAACATATTCCCTCTTTATTAATAGAGAACATCCAAATCGTAGTATGAGATGTTGCAACGCTTCAACATCATACATGTGCCAGTGACATGAAAAGTTAATAACAAATGTTTATCTAGCAATAACGACTCTTGCTTTCTTTGCCAATCTAATCGCCTTTTTCAGCTACCATATTTAATTCATCCATGTGATAAATATCATCAAGAATATACATCATGACACTGAATGGCATCACTCAATGAGATTGTAATTCAATAGAGGAAAAGTTTGAAAAGAAAAACTTCCTACACATTATCAGAATGAGGATTATAGGAACATAATTTATTGCGGCAAGAGCCTTCTATGATCGAGATATCACAAGGAAAAATCGGAATGTCAATCTTATGCAGTCATTGAGGAAGCATACGCCCAACTTAGATTCGATGCATATCTTTACAAAATCATGAAGGAAAGAACAGAAACTGTGCACGGTCACTCTATGGGTAAAATTAATTAAATTGCAAAGCATAAGTATTTGCTCATTACAATTTTGTTGAAGGACTCGTGACATGCGCGACCCTACCACATAATTTCAGAGTTCAACCGAATGAAGTCGGCATAAAACGAGCTCTTACAACGATAAGTTCTAGCCTAGAAAAGTTGTTAAAAGAAGCACATAGGGAAAAGTAAGAGGGGGGAAAGAGAGGGAAAAAAAAGGGGCCAAAAGCAGTTTCACTTCCCTTAGAACTGCACCCTTAACAAAATTCTGATTACTCTGACAGGGTGGGCTACCAGAAATAATTTGGAGAATTGAATTGAAAGCACATGCATTACTTCAAGGTAGGCCACACATTACTCTTCTCAATAAGTATATCAAATTGAACTAAATATGCATACTCGGATACATGTTGGAAGTTATGATTAAAAAAGGTTATCGTGTTCAAGCTCCAAAATTAATGAGGACATAAAATTAAAATTTCAGGCTTGAAATAAAAACTTCAATTGCTAAAGCATGGGAGTCGTTCCATCGTTACACAAGGAAGTAAAATTAGAGACAGCATGTATGTGGGAGTTGTAACCAACTCTTCGGCACATGGTTGTCAAATTACACCAATTTCTCATGGGAAAGGAAGATTGGAAATTATTTTGTGATTGTGTAATAGACACTAAAAAATGTCCAGCTTATCTTTGACCATATTTAGGCATCAGAAATTCTCAATCAACAAAATGATGAAAGATACCAAAACAAAAGTTCTTAATTAAATTAAGGAAGTAAACATAGCAATGAATCAAACATTGGCTCGTTCCTTATTAACAACATATATATTGATCGATCTTTTATAGTATAACGGTTTTTGGGTCATTGTGAAAATAATGACATGTTGTGAGTACACATTCTTGAAAGAGTAGACCCCATAATAATTTCTAATTATTTATTATTTATTATTTATGGCCCAAAAGAGGCTGTCAATCTCATATTAAATAAAGAACGGTTACATAAGCAATTCTCATTTTGATTAATTGCACCATCAATGATGATTTTTGTTCATTGGTTGCTTGAAAATGTTCGTCCCTTGAATCTTATGGAGATTCAACAAACACGATTAATTGTTCCTTCTCTTCTCAGGCGACCAAGGTTCTTGGAGAATTCTTTCTTTTTTGTGGGCTACTGCCTGATGCTAGGAAAAAAAATGATCACGCTTAATGAATCAATTTGTACATCTCTTTCCGATGCTAGTTTCCACGTTGATCAATTTAAACATTTTAGTTTGACTTTTCAACACTCCTCCATAGCATGAGATATTGTTGCTTGAACCATGTGATACGTGCTTAGACTTTATGACATTATACTTTACTTGCATTAACTCAGTCCTCGCGAAATCTTTCTTTGCTTTTCTGATTAGTCAAAAGCTCAAGTGAATATTTGCTCTATCACTTTCAGGAAAAAGGAAGAAGTGAAATTAGGTAAGCTAATCCGCTGGAGAGCTCACGTGAAGAGAAGTTCGTGCTAGCTTCACTTTACGACAAAGACATAAAAATGATAGTTTTGATAGGTCCTTCTCTTTCATTGTACTCTGAGACGTAAATCTTTGCTCTTATCGTTCGCTTATAAATGTAGTTTTTCGACTGAATCATGTAAATTTATTGTGTAGTTTCTTGGCTCTTGATTTTGTTTTTTTTAAGCCTTCTTGATTGCACAAAGGTTTTAGTTCTGGGACTCAATTTGCTACTTGTCCTAAATAAATATTGCTTTCTTGATGAAAAATTATTTGATTGAATATAACATAACACGTGGGTCTTACCGTCTTTTTCTCGTGTCTGGCGGATTCTGTTCACAATGAGCACGGGAAATTGCGAAAGTGGCTAATGAAATGTGGATTTTTGACCAGTCCATCAGATTAAGACAACCATACTCAGACCTCCCAATCAAGCACATGGCGCACAGAATCAATAATGGAGCACCAAGCACATGATGCCTTAAGAAATGTTATCATCATCTCCAATGTTACACACTTCCCTTAGCCAAATGAATCTGGTCAAGATTAGTTCAGAGGTTGTCTCACCAATTGGGCCTTCGAATATTGTCAATCTAGACGAAACAACAGTTGCCCGTCATCGTGGTCATTAAGTAATCTCATCTGGCCTAAATCATCTCAAGCTCGCTTTCGCTTTTTTCAAATAAAGCAAAGTGGTAGCAAAGTCGCCTCCACTCCTCGCAGAGAATACGTGCAAAATGTTTCCTAGCAGGCATGCACGCCAATTTCCCACTGAGTACGAATTAAAAAGGAAAAGAAACACGAGCCGTTATAATTATCTGTTTCGTTACATTATCTTCGATCGAGCATCTAATTAATTTTCATTAAATCAGGGTCCATCTTGACAACTTCCATAATAACTATCAACGCAGAGATTTGCTTAGATAGATATCAAACATTTGGTACTAGAAGTGTTTTTGAAGGACGAGAGATAGACTTTGAATTTTTCACACGGGTAAGATTTTTGTTTAGACGGTTAAAGCCAGTATTTGGATTAGTTTTCTGTCAATTTCTAAGGAGATTTATTCTAAAGCTGTGAAACGATTTCATGCTAATTTGATCAAACGATTTACGAGTCCTATGTGAATGAAACATTGATTTGAGGCATTGAGCTGCCAGTGACACTAACATGACTATATGAAATAACATTTTTGCTCAACAAGTGAGCCAATTAGCTGGTTACCTAATCCTTGATAGTATGATGAAATGCCCTAGCCCAAAAGAACAGGATTTTCCGCATGGAATGGCCTTCACTCGGGTAATACTTTTGATGTCGATCTCAAGGGTGAGACTACTAGAGTTCTAACTGACCGCCAACTTATTGGACAGTCTACACTAAATGTATGGACATCAAGAAGAGAGAAGTTTGGATGAGTAAGATTGACCGAGATGGCCGACTCAAACCCGAGGGGTATTGCCACCATTATCGTATTAGACGAGCCAACGAAGTTGACTTAAGGATGAAAATGAACATGATCCATTGGTAGAGGCTCTCTCCACCAAGCTTACTTTCCTTATGGTTTCAATTTCATCAAGGACTTAAATTGCATTATGAAAGTTTTTTAATTATGTTTTCCCCGTTTATATATGTAGGGGGACTTTCTGCATTTGGATTTTCTATTTGATTAATTTAATGTGATTTTGTTAGCATAAAAAAGGAAGAGATTGTTGATCCTAATTTAATTCTGATGATTAAAATTCTCACCCAAATATGTTATTGATTATTTGGAATTATAAATGATGTATTTAAGTTTTTTTTTTTTTTTTTTTTGGAGAGTTTCGAAAGGGTAAAACAGACCATCTTTGAGTATCGTTTATTCAACAAAGCTATCGAACTTTTGTCCAAGCAATTCTAGAATGCACGAATTTTTCCATCTGTGCACTCATAATTGATGCACTATAGACGTGGGATCAGCTAACATTCGATTGAGGCCATCCATCACAAACTTAGTTTCTCATTTTTGATTTCTCATTCATAAGAAAACAAAGTCATGTCCAGTGTCCACATCATTCTTTCTAGCAGTAACGCAGAAAGATAAAATAATCACAACTCCAGCAACTTACCTTCTCAAATGGTACATAACCAGAACCTCACATATTTTCAAACACAAAACAGAAACTTCTCCCAGTGCTCCGTTGTCTCTCTTGCGATTTGTTAGGCTCCATTAGAGTCTTCCACTAAGGACTGTTTTCAAGAATTGACTTCAACTTTCCAACCATAGTTGGAACTTCTAAACCTGTGAAGAACACGTCATTACTAGATCAACAGAAAAACGAACAACATAATATGTTTGAGGGGAAAAAAAAAACAAATAGATATCAATGGATACCTACGGCTACGAACAAGATGAGATTATACTAGACTCTGCCTCACAAACACAATAAGAACAATTCTCATCCTGGACTAGTCTACAAGACACGACTACATTACGCCAGTTTAATTCCAGCATTACACCGAGAGACAACAGCATTCCTTCCAAAAGTTTTAACAATAGATTGAAGGTCACTTTGCTTTGGAACAAGCTGCTACGTATTTTAAAAAACAAAATAAGAGCTCTAATTTCACAAAACTAGTATTCAGAAAATTTAAATCCTCGAATTAAATGATAGGTTTGGTTTCTCTTGGGAGGAGGGGGTGGTTTAAAGCTGGATTCAGGTAGGCAAAATCACAAACATCTGGTGGACGTCACCCAGTGGGGTTTCTTCAGACGAAGGTGAGAGGGGACGAGCACTGGCGGTAGGAGATGATCTTGTTCACGGCTAAGCCATTATTCATCTTCACGGATGATTTTCTTCCGTTCTTACCTCGTGGAATTTTGGACTGTACAGAGCAGTCCAGGGGGACTCCATCACCCTCGCTCTCTTGCCTCACCATTATCATTTCCACCGTCGGGACTTCATTATCCCCCTTGTAATCGTGCCACTGTTAGATGTATGCCCTAAAACTGCTATGTAATAGTTACATCTTAGGGATTTCAATTGTACATATAAGGATTATGTTATTTTAATTTTAAAGAGAATTGATTAATTAACTAATTAAAAAAAATTAAAGCTTCATGCATGTGCACGAATTCGTGCACATGCACGAAGCGTAATGGTCAGCGATTTCTGACCATTATGCACGAAGCATGGATGGTCAGCAACCGCTGACCATCATGAGCACGATGGTCATGCATGAGCGGTTGCTCATGCACGATGGTCGTGCATGAGCAACCGCTCATGCACGATCGTTTGCTATGGACGATCAGCAACGGTTGCTGATCGTCCATCGATTAGCAACCGTTGCTGGTCAGTTTTATTATAAAAATGAACGAGGGACGAGAGTTAGAGGGGCTGTTGAAAAACAGAGAAAAGAGTTATTGTGTTTTGGTTTTGTTTTAGAGTAACACAAGCGAGGAATCAATGATGCTTTGCTGAAAATAGAGAGCAGAGAGTGTGTATTCTTCGAGAGACGAGAAAGTATAGTGTTTTCTCATTCGGGCCGTGACTATAATACATCGAGGATACGGTGGATCATTTCCACGTGATTGCTAGCACAATCGAAGTGGTGAATATCCGAAAGTTCTCTCTTCCATTCAACGTTCATTGTTGGTGAGTCTGAACTAGAGGTCCGACACTTGTGGGACTCGAATTGTAGAACATCCGAATCGACTTGTTTTATGTTTAGATTTTTGATTAAAACGCACGAAAAACGCCTTAGGAGAATCGTGTATAAAATATATATTTGTTTCCGCTGCGTTCATTTCGTTAATTTTTCTTATACATAATTCATGAAACCCCAACAGCCACAGCCTTCGTTCGAGCGCAAAGCAAAACTCACGACGTGTCAAAAAAACGCTTTTGAAGAAGACGAGAGGACAGAGTACCGCGGCTGCAAAGGAGAGTTGCGACGCACGAGAGATCAATCGAGCTTATTTGAAGTCATCGGAAGAAAAGAGAGAGGAGGAAATACAGACGATGGAGATTCGAAGAAGATTAAAAGGTTTGATCCAAGACCTGATCTTCAACCATTCTGATTTGCTTTTTTTATTTCCTACTGTTTTTACAGGTTCATCAGCGTTTACCAAGTGACGGATCAAGTGCCCACGTAAGCCGCCCCGTCAACCGTCGCCTCATTTTGTATACCATGAGGCAGTAAAATTTTAGTAGCTCTGGTATCTTTAGAATAAAATTAGGTTGTTTGAGATTCAAATTGGCTATAAAAAGTGCAAGAATTAATGGGACATTATAAAACCCAAATACCTTTTTATCTATCTTCTCATTCTTTTATATGAGAAAAACGTGACACCTCATTTAGTAAATGTGGCTGACGGATAATCTTTTTTTTTTTTGGTAAGGTAAGAATTATATTAAGAGAAGCCAAATGTACAAAAGATCTCGTCACCGATAACTTGCACTCCAAATGAGGTAACAAAAGAAGTGGAAGGGTGACGGGATGCAAAAAGCCGCAGAGGCGGCACAACAACTACAACAACAAGGCCAAACTAAGCACGGCTAGCTCGACCAGCTATCAAGCAGAGACAAAAACAAAAAGGAGACCATCGTCTGATCAAGGACCTAAAGGTCCCCATTGAAAATAATCGGGTCTAGACTCCAACTTCTCTGCAGCCTTCTGTTTCTGAAATTGTCTTCGACGTTCCTGAAGGTGATAGCCTTGTCGCGAACCACTTTAAAGAGGTGGTTTTTAATGGCCGGAATAGAGAGAGGCTGGTCTCTAAAGATGATGGCATTCCTATTTTTCCAAATGATATGACACAGTGCGCCAAATGAAAAACGGGCTATGCACTTATAGAAATCTTTCCCCATCAAATAGGTGGTTGCCCATCTGAAATTCTCCCCCCAACCTCTGTTGCGCCAGGGTAAATTACATCTGGACGCCCAAAAGAAGGCAACACTAGCCGTGACACGAGTCAAAAAACAAGTGGTCAAGAGAGTCGGCACATTCTTGCAAAATGCACAGTAGCATTTCCAATAATACCATAGGCCAAAAGGAGGTCCTGGGTTGGAAGCCTACGTCTGGCCATGAGCCAAAGATTGAGTTGATATCGAGGCATTATGGCTTTGTCCCATACAAAGGAGTACCAGTGGACCCGCGTCCGCTTCTTCCTGATGTAGTTCCACGCTGATGCCATAGTGAATTGGCCCGAAGAGCTTTCTCGCCAACAGCAACGATCCGGGTCATTCGTCAGGGTCGGGAGAGGTTGCCCCCACGATTGAAGCACCAATCTAAGGGCTTGGCCAGCATCTGAGAAGAGGTCAGCGACACAAGCTTGTCTAGAGAGCCCTGAGCTATAGATAAGAGAGTCTGAAAAGAACAGGTTCAAGGGCCCTCTAGGATGCCAGTTGTCAAACCACAGAGAGGTTGTTTGGCCATCACCAATTTTCCAGACGAAGGCCATCCTGAAATTCCTTCTTAAGGTCAACAAGCTCTTCCAGGCCCAGGAACCAGAGGTTGGCTTCCTAGCAACCCAAAAATTCTTGTTTTTTAAGAACGTGGAATGGACCCATCTACACCATAGTGCTTCCTTGTCGGAAAACAAGATCCAAATATGCTTTAGCATGGAGGCTTTATTGCAATCTTGGAGCCTCCTAACACCTAACCCTCCTTCATCCTTTGGAAGGCAAACGTCATCCCAGGCTACCTTAGCACCACCCCTGCCTAGGTCCGGACCTTTCCATAGGAATTGTCTAAATATTTTCTCTATCTGTCGGATAATCTTTATACATCAGTTATTCACTCAACTCATAAGATAACCACTTAATCGGTTTTCCAAAAGTATGGCATTATTAGAGTCATGGAAGGTATCAATCAAATACACCCTTGAACATTAAGCAAGCTTGCTCTCTCATATTTTCATGTTGATCAAGCCAAACAATACTTAAATACTGAGAATTTTCGGTTTTATGATTTGAGTAAGAATTAAGTCTATCCACCAAAATTTCGCAAGGAAAATTTGAACAGCTATCACCAAATTTAGGTCTGGTACACTGCTCTTCATAATATCAAAAGGGAAAGTAGAAACTATATATCATGCCTTTTGATTGATATTTTTGAGTCATAATTCGCTTTCTAATGTTCGCATCCAACAATTAGTTTGATGGCGAAGCCTGCATTAATACGGATTTTGAATTGGAATTTAGCAAGCAAACATATAACAAGTTCTTCTAGAGCCAGCTCAATCTAGTATGTAGATTCGACGAATTCCTTCGTCTCTAGATTGGCTACTCTTATTGATTACCATGTGGGGTTGGAAAGTAAGTGCATACCTTTATAAGGCAAACTGCTTTAAAATCATTATTCATTGTGTGAGATATCGAGCATGAGATACATGGATGGATGACATCATGTATGTGCATTGAATATGGACTGACATTTGTGTACAATGCAAACCAAATGCCACACATGACAAAGTGTTACGTTGTAGAAGCCACCTCTTGAACCTCGTTGGGATAAATTATCACATGGTGGGAGCCACCTCTAACTTAAGAATCCTATTATAACGTGATCACTTGCGTACATCAACATGTTTAGCTATATAATATTGTTGTAGCAAATTCGCTCAATGTAAGTTGATTTGACTGTCAAGCGATTGGGAAAACAAATAACAGGCTTACTTTCCGATTCTAGCTTGGCTCTATGAAGTGATTAAACTATCCATAAACTATTTTTCCAAAGATGGCTTTGATGGTGTGCGTGTATGCGTGCTAGCTCCTGGAAGCAATGGATGAAATGGTTTGACAGAGACCGATCTAATGACAGGACTAGCAAATTGCTTAGAAATTAAAGTGGAAGTGCTGCAAGGAATAAAGGAAAGCAATGCAAAGAGCACCAAACTCAAAGGTAAGAGCCGACTGAAATAAACTGAAAACGAGATTACTAGGACATTAACATTGCTGGAATTGAAATTAATCACAGTTTGTACAAATGACGCTCGAATGGAGACAATGACATGAACGTTACACTGATACTCGAACGGAAATCAGCAGTAATTTTGGCAGGGTTTTAATATAATTTGAACATATCTTCTTCCTCTGCATTTCTTCTATTTTTTGTAAGTCTTAAATTCCCTTTGATTATTACTAGGTCGATGATCATTTCTTAACTAAACAACTTTCATATATCCATGATTTCCTACCTCAACTGCCTTCATGTATCCATAATTTCCCGACCTAACTAAATTTCCGATTCTTGAGCATTTCTCATCAACTACTTTGTCGCGTTCTAGCTTGGTGAAGTTTATAACTGTTTCTGCTTCTTTTGAATTTGAAGTAGGTCGAAGACTCTCTTTCTCAAACTTCGGCGGAATGGTCTTTGGTGAGCATAAAAACGAAATTGAACTTGATATAGCTTGGCTTGTGATTTTTTACTACCAGCATATGTGACACCCCGAACCCTTCGCAGGTCGTCACCAGCGCCGATGTTACACTTTACTACCTTTTTCCTATCTTGTACTTAGAACAAGCGTCATTAATCGCAGGCATTTTTTTTTTTTAAAGCGGTCCCAGCGCGACTCATAGCGGAAGCAAATTAAGCATCACTATCTATCCCCCTACCAATCCATGATACAAATACACATCAGCTAAACATCAGGATTTTTTTATAACCAAGCTTCGACACTTTACTTACATACATATATGACAAGATGGGATTTCCTTCGGGTCGGTACAAAACAAGAAAAGCTAGGACTCTGCCATGTCCTGCCTAAAATCTCAAAAAAGAACCCTCGACCCTCAACATCATACGAGCACAAACCCCCATCGAAAGTGTCGATTATCTACATCAAAAAAAGATCCAGCTCCTACTCATCGCGCGCAGGTCTCACACCCAACCCGGTGCATCAGGCGGTGGCGGCGGCAACATCCTCGCATAGCTCCATCCCGACGAACGTGCACGTAAATGAACTCCCGAATGACGGGGGCCCCCACCAGCCGATGTCATACATCACTAGACAGGGTACTCGAATAAAAGTCAGTTCGAGAACAAAGGGACAGTCTATCTCAGCACACTCGACCTCTACATTGGACGGTAGACCATAAAACACCCCTCGCGAGATGGCAGGAAGCGGCATACTGCTAATCTAAAATGTTATTCCCCAAAAAGGGTGAGTATAACCACTCAGCAGATAGGGAAATCCAATAACAACTCAATGCACCATGCATATCATCATACGATGCAGGCATTACTTACCTTGAAGTCATGCGCATTTTAATCATGCATTATCATATCATGCATATCATCATCATCATGGTATCAAAGACATCATACATGTCATCATACATGTCACATATCATCATCATCATCATCATCGCATATCATACATCGTTATCATCATCATGCATTTCATCATGCATATCATACCATGGATGATCATCATATCATATCACATATCATCATCATCATCATCACCATGCATATCATCATGCATATCATATCATAGGTGATCATCATATCACATCACATCATCATCATCATCATGCATATCATATCATAGGTGATCATCATATCACATCACATCATCATCATCATCATGCATATCATCATGCATATCATATCATAGGTGATCATATTATCACATCACATCATCATCATCATGCATATCATCATGCATATCATATCATAGGTGATCATCATATCACATCACATCATCATCATCATCATCATCATCATGCATATCATCATGCATATCATATCATAGGTGATCATCATATCACATCACATCATCATCATCATCATGCATATCATCATGCATTTAATTTCCACCTTTATCTTTAGATTTGATCACCACATCACCCATTCTCAATTATCAATTTCATCATTATCCTTTCGGGCAAAGACCTCCGACGGTGGTTCCCAAAGATTCAGCCTCCTGGCCACCGGCTTCCGCCCCCACATTCCGGGCATCTCGCATCTCAACTAGCATCACGAGGCATTCCCTTCAGGCAGAAACCTCTGACAGGGCTTCCGGCCTTTACCATTCTAGCCAGGCATCCCGCACCCCAATCCTGGCGTTGCGAGGCATTCCCTTCGGGCAGAAACCTTCAACAGGGCTTCTGGCCCCCACATTCCGGGCATCCTGAATCTCCCAGGGAATTCTGGCAATGCATCTCTGTACATTCCGGCCTCATCCTCCACCACCATCTCTTACTCACTTATCATTATCCACATTCATCATCCTTTTGATCTCATTATTACATGGCATATGATTCACACATGCATCACAATTCATGATCATACATACACCAATGTCTTATCACACATGTAACAATGCATAATAAATTCAATGGAATTTATGGCCAATAAAATAATCCATTTTTATTTTATTATTATTTTTTATTATTTTATTATTATTTTATTTAATTTAATCATTATATTTATTTATTTTCATAAATAAATATTAATTTCAATATCTATGATTTTCCCAAAATCATAATATTCAAATAATCATTAAACAAACCAATAGGATGACAATTTCATGCAAAATTCATGGCCAAATTGAATTTCACACAATTTCACAATTTCCACAAAATAGCACATGATATTCGGATAATGACCAGAATGCATAGTTTCCAAATAAATTCGATTAAAATACTCATACGGCCTCCAAAAATTATGAAATTTTACAGGGTGATAGCCAAGACATTTTCGTGCAACTTTCATGAAGAACTCCAAGCTTCTGGATCCACTACCGCGTCGTCCAGTGTACACAGCTCCGAAATATTGAGATTTAACCTACCTATTCTCTTTCGTTTTCTCTGAAATTTGGATATGTTATGCATCAAGATATCCTTTACAAGTTTCATGAATAGATCTAGGTCAAATAACCAAATTATGGTCACCATTTAGGTCCTTGAAGTCTCGGGTGTCTCGGAACACATCACCAGAATCATTGTCTCCAAGATCTAGCCGATTTACTAGGCTATACTTGTTCATTTCTCTTCAAATTTGATTATGTTGTAGTTTAAGATGTTACCTAAAACTTTCATGAAGACATCAAAGTCATATTTTCATCACAAACCAACATGCAACCAAGAATCCAACAAGAGGTCAGTGAAAACTTCACAGATTTGGGGTCTCCGTAGAATAGGACTTTAACCCCTAAAATATCCATCATTTTACACGAAATTTCAGTATGTTATACTACAAGATGTTATCTACAACTTCCATGAAGACATCAAAGCCAAAATCGGACTCCAAACACACATGCAAGCTCAAACAAGTTACTGACTTCCACAAACCGAGCAAGAACAGTCACATGGCTTGAAAACAACCAACCCTTACCTCGGTTTTTCTCACAAATAACACCCAAAACCGAACATGCAAACCATATACACACATGCAAGAGAAGTTAGAGGACTCCACTTGCCTCTAGGATGGACAAATGACGGCGTACGGCGGCGTACACGGCGAACGGACGGCGGGACACGGTGGCTCCTCCTCAGCTCCGCCTCCTCTCCCTCTCGGTCTCTCCCTCTCTCTCTCGCAATTTCTCTCTCCCTCTCACCCTCTCTCTCGGTCGAATGAAGCAAAACCGGCCACCTTCTCTCTCTCCTTCCCTCTTATACTCCCTAATCCTCATGATTAGCAATCATGAGATTGCTTACAGACCCACCAATGCATGCCCTTCCCCTTTGCCACTTGTCACATTGGATTTTTGAATTTGATTGGGCTTCTTGGGCTTGGGCTTTTGGGCCATCCGGCCACTCCTCCTTGGGCTGGTCGACAGCCTCCTTGTGGGCTCTAATGGGCCGACTAGCTTGGCCCAACAAGCTTTAGGCCAATGGGCCCAAGGCCCATTCGAAAATTAACTCCTTCCCCCCCCTTTTTTTTTGAATCCCTTTCTATAATTATTCTTAAATTTCAATTTTCATCTTGGCCAAAGTCTTAGGGCATTTTTGTTCATTGAAATTTAAATAATTTGGCCAAGCATAGATTATTAATCTATTAAATTTAAATTTCCACAATCACAAGCACAAATCATCAAATTAAAAGACTAATGGCTAAAACATAAGCCATGGAAATTCTACCACCTAATTAAAGACTTTAACACACCTTATGGCTTGGCTTTGAATTTGTTCTCTGCTCCGTCACAGCTGAGGTTGTAGTTACCGGCGAGGGAGATTTGACGGAGGCCGCAACCGATCGGAGATGGTGTAGACGATCGATTGAGGGTGATGGAGCTGAAAGGAAGAGGCGAATGCTCCGAATAGCTAGCCGAGGAATGGAATGGGCCAGACTACCAAATCTGAACGGGGCCTTATTTTATTTTATTTTATTTTATTTTATTTTATTTGGTTAATTTTTATTCATCCATCATTTTTTTATTGCCCATTTATTTTTATTTTTTTACATACGTCACAAAAAATGCAAGTTCAATTTGTCGGGCAAAATTCTAGGCGTCAACGATTAGTAACATTTTAAAGTAGCTAACTTTATTAATTTAAAATGAAAGTTTACTATTGATATTTTACTAGCGATCATGTTTTTAGCTGAATAAACTCTATATATGTCACGCCCCAATCTCGAGGACGTGCTCATCCTTCTTATTTGGTCGATTTTAGAATGCGATATCCCATGATTATGTGTCGCCGACCATTTTTTTTCTTTTTTTATAGCATATGCGGAAGCAGTTATAAATTCTCAGACAATAAAACAATGGGATAGAAAAGCATGCCATATCTTTCATACTGAATTTCATAACCATACTTTTATACAAACACCTCATAGTATTCTACAATACTATTAACATAGGTTTGATCTAACACATATTCACATATAAACAGGGTCTCACAAAATAGGACGGGATCTCAGTCCTCATCCGGATTGTACTCGGGATCATCATCCTGATCCTCCTCAAACTCATCTTCACTGAACTCATTTTCTTCAAGCTTTTCATCTTCTTCTGCCTCATCTATAGGGTTGTCCAATAGATAATCCTCCTCCGATTCTTCTTCTTTAGGCTCTCCCTCGGCTTCAGCTGCCGACTCCTCCTCAGGGTCTTCCCACTCCTAATCCTCCTCATGTCCCTCCTCCTGCTCTACTATCTCACTATCATCTTCGTGCTAGTTATCGTCATCAATCGAATATACGGAAGTGCGAGCTTCGTCCTCAAGTTGCGGATCCTTAGCATCCACTATCGATCCATCCTTGCGGTCGGCTATTCCCTCATTGAACGCCTCTTCCAGTATGTCAAAAGGTACATCCTCTTCCGGTATAGGACCTTCTCTGTGCCCATCAAAATATTCACGGTACCATGACCGGTACTTGTGGGGCCTTGGGGCTTTTACTCCCACGTCGACCCAGACAGTCGACTGAACTAGTACGTACTCTAGTCCTTCTAGGTGAGGGTGTATGTGGAGTGGGTTACTAACTCTGTCATTTCCTCTAGGATGCCAAAATACGTATGAGGAGGACAAGAAGGTGGAGGTGCTGCCATCTAGGGGCCTGAAATGGCTATTCAATAACCAATGAGATCACGTCTCAGCGAGTTCTACCCCCTAAAACTCAATTAGTAAATTAATACACTATGGGCTCCATAAGCACACACAGATCAGAGGACTTACCTTGGCCTCAGATCCCACCTGCAAGCCAGTACGATATAAACAGGCACCCAATTATATTACCACGGATTGATAACTCGATCAATCGACTTAGTCGATTACATGTCAATCGAACCACCTCTTGGTCATTTCCATTCATACTATACACCTTCCAATATAATATAATTAGTCACCGAGCCACGTGCATTCTCTCAGGTGTCTTTATACACCAAGGTGAAGTATCACTCGCCAAGTCATGTGCATTCTCTAAGGCGTTATACCAAATCACCGAGTCACATGCATTCTCTTAGGTGTCTTATACACCAAGACAACATACTAACCACCAAGCCACGTGCTATTTCCAGGTGATGTACATGTATACTCAACAACTCACGTGCATTCTCTAAGATGTCTTATACACCAAGGCGACATAATTGGTTACCAAGTTACGTCATACAGTATTTTCTTTCACTTTTATTTTACTCGATAAAATATCGTGCGTGGACACACAGTTTGCCTTTGCCAAAATACCATACTTTCTTTTAGTAAATCTCACCATTTTCTGCGGTCCACCAAAGTATTTTTGGCACTGTCAACCGATACCCGGTTATTTTTCAGTTAATAACCAAAATTATTCAATTTAAGAAATAAATCTCAAATTCACAAACAATTCATTTCAGCACAATATAAAGCTCAATTAAATAAATAGACTACACCACGACCATCAGCATGAAATTCCAGTCACCGGCTATTCTTGTTTGAATTTCTGGAAAGATAAATAAATAAATAATTAATTTCGAAAATTAATTATTAAATACTAATAAATCTAATTTATGCCCGTATTGCCTAATTGGAAGTCGGAACGGACCTGGAAAAATCCCGAGACATGTTCAATAAATAATAGGACATGTTTACTTGCTAATCATACTAACCATTCTCCTAACATGCATAGGTAAATCCCTAATTTAATTATTCTAATTTAATATATCCACCCAATTGCATTTAATTAAATCTAATCAACTCCTAAGCATAATTGGCAAACTAAGCAATGTTTAGTGAGCTAAACTCACTTGAGCAAAATGAAGGCTGGAATACCGCGACGGCGACGTGCCGGTGGCCGAAACCCGAACTTTCGGCGATGTTGACGGACACTTGGGCCGGGCCTACCAGCCTCGCAAGCCCACAACAAAAGCTGGGCTTGGGCCGAACTTGCTTCGGCCTCACTAATTTGGGCTTCAAGTTGTGTGCTTGAAGATGGGCCAAAAACTGGGCTTGGGCTACTGCGAACTGGGCCGAGCCTCAAGTGGCTGAACTACTGGACTTTTGGGCCCAGCTAGACTAGAATTCGCTGGGCTTGAAGGCTGCAGATTTGGGCCGCACAAGAAGCAGCAAATGTCGTTAGGCCCCTGGAAATCGACGACCGACGCTGCTGAAGTCTTCGAGCAGCTGGACTCCACGATGTTGAAGACTGGCGTTACTCGGTTGAAGACACATGCGGCTTTGCTGGCTTCGTTGGCTTGAAGGAAAATGGTCAACAAACCGGTGAATCTTGGACTTCGGTTGGGACAGCTTCGGCAAAGCAGAGAGGAGCTCAGCTTAGTGGGCGCGTGGGGAGGGCACCATTTGTGGGCTCAACAGCCAAGTGGTAGCAAGGCAGAGCTACTCGGTCAACCAAGGAGTCTCGGTGGGCTTGCTGTTGACCAGGCGTAGAGAAGCGACACAGCCAGGAGACAAAGGGAAGTGGAGAAGCATGCGGTAGTGGAGCAGGGCGAGCTGCAAGGGAAACGGCTCTGGCTGCTTCGGTTGGGTCTTCGAGCATGCGGTGGAGGAGAGAGATTGGATGGGGCTTGCTTCCAACGAAAAAGAAATGAAAGCAGAGGTAGAAACAACGAGCGAATGGGGGAGCCATGCGTGAGGGAGAAGCCAAGGAGGGAGAGAGAGATGAGGGGCCCTTGGTCAATATTTTCCACAACAAATATCTTCTACACTTATCCTAGGCCAAGCATTAATCCTTGGCTCAAAACCAGCCAACACCACTTGCCTTAGGACCCTTGAAATGGTCCAAAAAGACTAGGCCTAAGGGAGATACGAATTTGATGTGGCTTTGGCTTCAATTGGCTTAATTTCTTACTCAATTAAATCTTAATTGGCCTCAATAAATTTAATCAGTCATCCATCATCCATTACAGCATTTTTCCTCATTCCCATATCCATCATGCACCTCCAATTTGCAACCAAAAGCAATCCTTGGCTTTTTCTCGCACAAAAACGACCCGGTGACGACTTTTCCCAAAAGTCTCGGTTGTCAAAAAATCTTCGAGATCGAGAAATGACACTCCTAAAATTTATTTTGACATGAAAGAAATTTCAATTTTTGAAATCAGACTTGAATTCACAGTTAATTTCAACTTGGAGCGCTTTTAGCATGACCAACGCTATCGGGTAACTTTTAGAAATTTCTAAGTGTAAATGACTCATGGTCGATTTTCTTCGAGCCACTATGAGCCCACTCGACTCATTGGCAACTCTTGGTTGTCGTGAAAATTTCAAGAATTTAAATACGGGCAAAAGGTACCAAAACAATAAGAAAATCAGTCTAGTGCCGGCCGATGAGAACTTTCCAATTTAGTAATGTCACCCATAATTAGCCACACATCTCTGTCGAACTAGTCTATCTCTGATTTCAAATTGATTTATAACTGTGCCGTAATGACCTCTAAAAATGGACATGGTCAAGAAGCCGAATCATGGTCGAATTCTCGAGTCTATTTGCCTTAAAATTCTTAATGATTTCCCCAAATAATCTAGTTATCTCGAGAGTGATCGGCTCTGAGAATAACCTTATAGGCGCGTTAATGAAATGCCCGATTTATTCAGTAGAAAACAAGGTTGAAAATTTAGGATGTCACAACTCTTCTCCTCTTATAAAAATTTCGTCCTCAAAATTTAAACCTTACGAAACTCAAGCAAAAATGTAGGGGTACAATTCTCTCATCGACTCTTCAGTCTCCCATGTCGGTCCTTCAGTATCGTGGTGTTGCCAGACCACTTTAATCAATGGAATGGTCTTTGTACGCAACACTTGCTCCTTTCTATCCACAATCTAGACTGAGCTTTCCACGTATGACACTTGATCATCCACGTCCAATTCCTCGAAATTGAGCACGTGTGTCGGGTTAGGCTCGTACTTCCTCGACATTGACACGTGGAAGACATCATGTACTTGCGCCAATCTTGGCGGCAATGCAAGACGATATGCTAAAGTCCCGATTCTCTCAAGAATTTCGAATGGACCTACGTACCTCGGACTCAGTTTGTCTTTCTTTCCAAAGCGCGAAGTTCCCCTTATTGGTGACACTTCTAGAAAAACGTGATTACCAACTTGGAATTTCAATGATCTCTGGCGCTTATCTGCGTAACTTTTTTGTCTGCTCTGCGCGGTCTTCAATCTGTTTCTAATTACTATCACGGCATCCACTAACTGCTGAACCAACTCTGGGCCTGTTATCTTCCTTTTGCCTCACTTCATCCCAACACACTGGTGTTTTGCATGCTCTGCCATACAATGCTTCGAATGGAGCCATCTGGATGCTCTGTTGATAACTGTTGTTATAGGCAAATTTCACCAAGTGAAGCTGATCTTCCCAACTTTCTTTGAAGTCTATTACACAAGATCTCGGTATGTTCTCGAGGGTCAGAATTGTCCTCTTAGACTAGCCATTCGTCCGAGGATGATATGCTGTAATGTACTGAAGCTTTGTACCTAGAGCACTTTGCAAGCTCTTCCAAAAAGCAGCTGTAAATCTTGGATCTCTATTTGAGGTTATCATAACTGACACTCCATGCATTCGAACTACCTGACGCACGTACAGATCTGCGTGCCTATCCAGACTGAGGTCTTTTCAAACTATAATGAAGTGAGTCGACTTTGTCAGTCTGTCGACTACCACCCAAATTGAATCGTTTCCTCTTTGACTCCTTGATAGTCTGGTCACGAAATCCATCGTAATATGTTCCCATTTCCATTCTGGGATTGCGAGAGATTGCAGAAGTCCTCCCGGCTTGCAATGTTGGGCCTTTACTTGCTGACACGTCAAATACTTGACGACATGTTTGGCAATGTCTGCCTTCATACTTGACCACCAATAGTGTTGATGTAGATTCTAATACATTTTAGTGCTCCCGGATGAACGTTGTAGCTGCTACGATGTGCTTCAGATAAAATATCTTCTCTAAGCTCCACATCGTCAGATTCAACCAAACGTCCTCAATACCTTAACGTCCCGTCATCAGAGATCTGAAAATCAACCTTTCTTTTCTTAGTGTCCTCTTGAAGAATTTTTTGTACATCTGGATCTGTCGGTTGGAGTTGTTTGATTATGACCTAGACATCCAGTTCAATTCTGAGGGTGGCCATAAGACTAGAAATGTGGCCTACCTCGAATTTGAATACCGAATCCCGAGCTCTCTCGATTAAGTTCCACTCCTTAATCAGTATATGCGCTACTAAAGACTTTCGACTCAAAACATTGGCGACCTTATTCACCTTTCTTGGATGATATAGGATATCACAGTCGTAGTCTTTCAACAATGCCATCCATCTGCATTGTCTCATGTTCAACTCCTTTTGAGAGAACAGGTACTTGAGGCTTTGATGGTCCGTGAAGATCTGAAATTTTTCCCCTCACAAGTAATGTCTCTAAATCTTCAGGGCAAAGATAATTGCCACGAGCTTTAAGTCATACGACGGATAGTTTTGTTCATGAGGCCTCAATTGTTGGGAAGCGTATGCAACAATCCTACCATGTTGCACCAGCACACAACCCAACCCTCTAAAAGACGCATCACTATAGATCTCGAGACCTCCAGGACCAGATGGAATAGTCAGTATAGGTGTGATAGTCAACTTTTCCTTCAACTCTTGAAAACTACTCTTGCACTTGTCTGTCCATAAAAATTTCTCTTCCTTCTTCAGGAGTTTTGTTAGAGGCGATGCCAAAGATGAGAACCCTTCCACAAACCGTCTGTAGTATCCTGCCAAACCCAGAAAACTTTTGATCTCAGTCACTGTAGTCGGTCTTGGCCAATTAATCACGGCTTCTATCTTGCTGAGGTCCACTAAAATCCCTTTGCCTGATATTACATGCCCGAAGAAAGCGAAACAAGGCAACCAAAACTCGCACTTGCTAAACTTAGCATACAGCTGATGAACTCTCAGCTTCTGCAACACTAATCTCAGGTGATTCTCATGCTCTTCGTTGCTTTTCGAGTATATCGGGATATCATCGATGAACACGATCACAAACTAATCTAGGTATTTCTTGAATACTCTGTTCATCAAATCCATGAAGATAGCTGGAGCATTCGTTAACCCGAATGGCATTACAGTGAATTCATAGTGACCATACCGAGTACGAAATGTTGACTTAAGAATGTCCTCCTTTCTAATTCTCAGCTGATGGTATCCTGTCCTTAAATCAATCTTCTAGAATATTGACGCTCCTTGCAATTGATCGAATAGATCATCAATCCTTGGGAGGGGATACTTGTTCTTAATGGTTACCTGGTTGAGTTGTCAATAGTTGATGCACAGGCGCAACGAACCATCTTTCTTCTTAACAAACAGAACCAGTGCTCCCCAAGGCAATGCACTAGGACGAATAAATCCTTTATCCAATAATTCCTGCATCTGCACCTTCAGTTCCTTCAACTCAGATAACGCCATTTGATAAGGGGCTTCAGAGATTGGCTCTGTTCCTAGTGCTAGCTTAATTACAAACTCAATCTCTCTCTCAAGTGGCAATCTTGGCAATTCCTTTGGAAAGACATCCAAATATTCTTGCACGACTGAAATGTCTCCATTTTTAGTTCCTCAACTGTCGTATCCACGACAGTTGCCAGGTACCCTTGGCAACCCTCGTCTAACAAACAAGTTGCCTCTGGCGACAAGATTAGGACAATCGAGGGTCCTCATCGATTTCCTACAAACTCGAAGCTCTCAGCCTCTAACAAGTCAAATTGAATCGCTTTGCGATAATAGTCCATTTTAGCTCTTTGCTTGGTGAGCCAGTCCATGCCAATTATTAAATCAAAATCATACATGGCTAGGACTAATAAATCTATTTTCCCCACTCGCTCACCAATTGCTAACTTGCACTCCAAACAACCCAAAGCAACAATGACCTTATCTTTCAAGAGTGTAGATATGCAAATTGTTGACTTCAATAATATAGGATTGACTCCTATCAACTTAACATATTGTTCGGCAATGAAGGAGTGGGTTGCTCCCGGATCAAACAAAGCATAAACAGGCCGGTCAGTTAGTGAAACCATACCTGTTATCACATCAGGCGCAGCTTCTGCCTGACCCTAAGTAATTGTGTACACGGTGCCCTAAACTGGAGGCCTCGGCTGTCCTCCTTGCAGTATGTTCTGAGGGGCATACCCTCTTATCTATCCCCTCGGGGGTGGCGGTGGTAGCTGCAGTTGTCCCCTTAGCTTCCTGGGACAAGTTCTAGCCATATGGCCCTGTTGGCCACATTCAAAACACACACCCGTCCTAGTTGGGCACGGTGCTGACCCATATCTTCTCTCGCAAAAGTGACATGAATTATTCCTACTGGGCATTGGCCTACCAAAGCCACCCTTCTTGTTGGGTGGGCCTTAGAATTTATTCCCAGACATCAGCCTCTTTCCTTGGCGGATGCTATCCCTATGGGAGCTGAACCTTGACCTAGATGAGGCAGCTTGCTCACTCGATCCATGTTCTATCATTTGAGCTCCACGACAGACCTCTCGATAAGTCATCAATTCCAATGGAAGTAGAGGCTGCTTTAACTCAAAGCGAAGACCATTTCTGAATCTTTGAGCCTTCTCTTTTGGGTCCTTGACTAACCTAGGAGCATACTGTGAAAGCTCCATGAACTTGACCTTGTACCGATTGACGGACATCAATCCATGATGAAGGCGTTGGAACTCCTCCATCTTTTGTTCTCGGACCATACCCGAAAAATATTGATCGTTGAAAGCTCTTAGGAAAACATCCCAAACCGGGATCATTCCATCAGGAAAAACTGTGTCTTTGGTGGCCTTCCACCAAATGTTGCCCTACAACTGATAAACGGCCAGGGTTACCTTTTCAATTTCCATGCACATCAAGAGTGCAAATGTCTTCTCTAGATCCTGTATCCAAAGCAAGGCGGCCTCAAGGTCTCTAACACCCGTAAATCTTGGAGGACCTAACCTCAAGAATTGCTCCACCAGCTTGTGGATTGGTCTATCTCTTTGTGCCATTGCATTCTCAAGTTGAGCTTTAGCAGGGGTGACAACAGGTGCAGCGGTAGGTGCAGCAGTAGCAGCAGCTGCTTGATTCAAGGCTTGTTGTGTCACCACGTCCCTCAAAGTCTCTAGCGCCTGCATGATCCCTTCTGTTCTAGGATCACCAGGGCTGCTACCCCAGCATTCACTACAGGTGGTGCCACTCTACTTGCGCTAGCCTAAGCTAGCGCTTGACTGTGACCTCCTCAGGTACCGACTCTGGTCGGCGCTCTACCCTGAGTCACGACCCTACCGGCCCTCTTGGCAGGAGTTCTTGGCTCCTGATCGCTCATAGTGTAGCTTTGATCAACTGACACCTACTTCCAATTCAACATCGAATTAGAAACAGAGCGATCCAAACAACAAGCAATTCTAGCACTCAGCTAACACAGACATGTACCAGCATGAAATTAAAGGCCATCCTACTACTATCCCATAGGTCATCGCACCTTATCACTCCAATCTTGAACTTGACTCTGATACCACTTAAACAGGATGTCACGCCCCAATCCTCAAGGACGTGCCCATCCTTCTTACTTGGTCAATTTTAGAATGCGATATCCCAAGACTATGTATCACCAACCCTTTCTTTTTTCTTTTTTCTTTTTTTATAGTACATGCGGAAGCAGTTATAAATTCCCAGACAATAATACAATGGGATAGAAAAGCAAGCCATATCTTTCATACTGAATTTCATAACCACACTTTTATACAAACACCTCATAGTATTCTACAGTACTATTAAGATAGGTTTGATCTAACACCGATTCACATATAAACAGAGTCTAACAAAACATGATGGAATCTTAGTCCTCATCCAGGTCATACTCGGGATTATCATCATGATCCTCCTTAGACTCATCTTCATTGAGCTCATTTTCTTCAAGCTCTTCATCTTCTTCTGGCTCAACTACAGGGTTGTCCAACAGATAATCCTCCTCCGGTTCTTCTTCTTCAGGCTCTCCCTCGGCTTCAGCTGCAGGCTCCTCCTCAGGGTCTTCCCACTCCTAATCCTCCTCCTGTCCCTCTTCATGCTCTACTATCTCACCGTCATCTTTGTGCTAGTTATCATCATCAATCGAATATACAAGAGTGCGAGCTTCGTCCTCAAGCTGCGGATCCCTAGCATCCACTACCGATCCATCCTTGCGATCAGCTGTTCCCTCACCGAACGCCTCTTCTAGTACATCAAAAGGTACATCTTCTTTTGGTATAAGACCTTCTCTGCGCCCATCAAAATATTCACGGTGCCACGACTAGTACTTGTGTGGCCTTAAGGCTTCTACTCCCACGTCGACCTAGACAGTCGACTGAACCAGTATGTACTCTAGTCCTTTCGAGTGAGGGTGTATGTGGAAGTGGGTTTCTAACTCTGTCATTTCCTCTGGGATGCCAAAGTGCATATGAGGAGGATGAAGAGGTGGAGATGCTACCACCTAGGGGCTTGAAATGGTTATTCAATAACTAATGAGACCACGTCTCAGCGAGTTCTACCCCCTAAAACTTGATTGGTAAACCAATACACTATAGGCTGCCTAAGCACACACAAGTTAGAGGATTACCTTGGCCTCTGATCCCACCTGCAAGTTAGTACGATATAAACAGACACCCAATTATATTACCATAGATCGATAACTCGATCAATCAACTTAGTCAATTACATGTCAATCGGACCATCTCTTGGTCATTTCCATTCACACTATACACCTTCAAGTATAATATACTTAGTCACAGAGTCACGTGCATTCTCTAAGGCGACCTATTCGCCAAGGCGACACACTTAGTCACTGAGCCACGTGCATTCTCTCTGGTGTCTTTATACACCAAGGCGACGTACCAATTACCGAGCCCCGTGCATTCTCTCAAGTGTCCTTATACACCAAGGTGAAGTATCACTCGCTGAGCCACGTGCATTCTCTAAGGCGATAAACCAAATCACCGAGCCACATGTATTCTCTTAGGTGTCTTATACACCAAGACGACATACTAACCACCGAGCCATGTGCTATTTCCAGGTGATGTATACATAAACTCAACAACTCACGTGCATTCTCTAAGGTGACTTATACACTAAGGCGACATAACCAGTCACCGAGCCACGTCATGCGGTATTTTCTTTCACTTTCATCTTACTCGATAAAATATCGTTATGGGCACACGGTTAGCCTTAGCTAAAATACCATACTTTCTTTTTAGTAAATCTCACCATTTTCTGCAATCCACCAAAATATTTTTGGCACTGTCAACCGATACCCGGTTATTTTTCAATTAATAACCAAAATTATTCAATTTAAGAAATAAATCCCAAATTCATAAACAATTCATTTCAGCATAATGTAAAGCTCAATTAAATAAACGAACTACACCACGACCATCAGCATGAAATTCCGGTCACTGACCATCCCGGTTGAATTTCTGAAAAAAAAAATATTAATTAATTAATTTCGAAAATTAATTATTAAATACTAATAAATCCAATTTAGGCCCGTATTGCCTAATTGGAAGTCGGAACGGACCCGGAAAAATCCCGAGACACGTTCAATAAATAATAGGACATGTTTACTTGCTAATTATACTAACCATTCTCCTAACATGCATAGATAAATCTCTAATTTAATTATTTTAATCTAATATATCCACATAATTGCACTTAATTAAATCTAATCAATCCCTAAGCATAATTAGTAAACTAAGCAAGGTTTAGTGAACTAGACTCACTTGAGCAAAATGGAGGCCGGAATATCGCAACGGCGACGCGACAATGGCCGAAACCCGAACTTTCGGCGGCATCGACGGACACTCAGGCAGGGCCTACCAACCTCGCAAGCCCACAACAAAAGCTAGGCTTGGGCCGAACTTGCTTGGGCCTCACTGATTTGGGCTTCAAGTTGTGGCCTTAAAGATGGGCCGAAAATGGGCTTGGGCTGCTGCGAACTGGGCCAGGCCTCAAGTGGCTGAACTACTGGACTTTTAGGCCCAGCTAGACTAGAATTCGCTGGGCTCGAAGGCTGCAGACTTGGGCCGCACAAGAAACAGCAAATGCTGTCGTTGGGCCCCTGGAAATCGACGACCGACGCTGCTAAAGTCTTCGAGCAGCTGGACTCCACGACGTTGAAGACTGGCGTTACTCGATTGAAGACACATGCGGCTTTGCTGGCTTTGTCAGCTTGGAGGCAAACGATCAACAAACCGGTGGAATCTTAGACTTCGGTTGGGACAGCTTCGGCAAAGCAGAGAGGAGCTCAGCTCGATGGGCACATGGGGAGGGCATCATTTGTGGGCTCAACGGCCAAGTGGCAGCAAGGCAGAGCTGTTCGGTCAACCAAGGAGTCTCGGTGGGCTTGCTGTTGACCAAGCACAGAGAAGCGACACAGCCAGGAGAGAAAGGGAAGTGGAGAAGCATGTGGTAGTGGAGCAGGGCGAGCTGCAGGAGAAACGGCGCTGGCTGCTTTGGTTGGGTCTTCAAGCCTGCGGCGGAGGAAAGAGATTGGATAGGGGTTGCTTCCAATGAAAAAGAAATGAAAGCAGAGGCAGAAACAACGAGCGGATGGGGGAGCTGTGTGTGAGGGAGAAGCCAAGGAGAGAGAGAGAGATGGGGGCCCTTGGTCAAGATTTTCCACAACAAATATCTTCTACACTTATCCTAGGCCAAGCATTAATCCTTGGCTCAAAACCAGCCAACGTCACTTGCCTTAGGACCCTTGAAATGGTCCAAAAAGACTAGGCCTAGGGGAGATACGAATTTGATGTGGCTTTGGCTTCAATTGGCTTAACTTCTTGCTCAATTAAATCTTAATTGGCCTCAATAAATTCAATCAGTCATCCATCGTCCATTACGGCATTTTTCCTCATTCCCATATCCATCATGCACCTTGAATTTGCAACCAAAAGCAATCCTCGGCTTTTTTTGCACAAAAACGGCCCGACGACGACTTTTTCCTAAAAAGTCTCAGTTGTCAAAAAAATCTTCTGAGACTGAGTTGACACTCTTAGAATTTATTGTGACATGACAGAAACTTCAATTTTTGAAATCGAACTTGAATTCACAGTTAATTTCAACTTGGCACGCTTTTAGCGTGACCTAGGCTATCGGGTAACTTTCAGAAATTTTTAAGTACAAATGACTCGTGGTTAATTTTCTTTGAGCTACTATGAACCCACTCGACTCATTGGCAACTATCAGTTGTCATAAAAATCTCAATGATTCAAATACGAACACAGGATACCAAAACAATAAGAAAATTAGTCTAGTGCCGGCCGACGAGAATTTTCAAATTTAGTGGTGTCACCCACAATTAGTCACACATCTCTGTCGAACTAGTTTATCACTAATTTCAAATTGATTTTTAGCTGTGCCGTAATGGCATCTAAAAATGAACACGGTTGAAAAGCCGATTCCTGATTGAATTCTCAAGTCTATTTGCCTTAAAATTCTTAATGGTTTTCCCAGACAGTCTAGTTATCTCGAGAGTGATCGGCTTTGAGAATAACCCTATAGGCGCGTCAATAAAATGCCCGATTCATTCAGTAGAAAACATGGTTGAGAAAATTTGGGATGTCACAATATAATCCAATTATGAGGTTGGCAGTTTTGTGAAATTAATCAACAGGTAATTGAGTACATGAAGTTCTGCATATTATATCACTTGAGAGTTAGTTATATATGAACTTCATACATTTTTTTTTTAGCTAGCTAAGGTGATAAGTTGTCATAGTTATAGTTTTTTTATATACTTTTTACAATTAATTTTATCATCTGTCATTACATCCTCAATCACATCCTTCATGTTGTGTATTTTACCAATCATTTTTTCCATGATGTGACTATTTTGCCAGTTTTGGATTTTGCAATAAAATATCTTTCACTAAGTGTTATATTTTGATTTTTATTAAAGGAGACTTAGGTTTTGTACTAATATTGGATAGAGAGAGTCCAATGTTAACGAAGCTATATATCATATAGTTCTAAATATTATAAAGTCGCTTAATATGAGGTCAAAATCAATGATAACCACTGTTGAAATCCAATCAACAATTTGATCCAAACTCACTTTAACATACTAATGAAAACCTACTAAAATCAAAGTAGTTTGTACAATATCGAAATTGATTCAACAACACTAGATATTAACAAAAGCACCAAGAAAGCATTGCTTGCAAATGGGTTTGAGGATACAACATCGAAATCTAATCAATAACGCTAGACAATGGGAATAATACCTAATAAACACATCTTTTAAGTAAATATGAGGACATAACATCGAAATATAATCAATGACACTAGATGATGGTAATAACACCTACCAAACATTGTTCCTAGATGGATATAAGGACACAACGTCAGAATCTAATCAACGACTCTAATCAATGATGTTGGACAACAACACTTAGTGGGTACTGCTCCTAGATGGATATGAGGACACAACGTCGGAATCTAATTAATAATGCTGGATGGTTGGTTAGTACCAGAATCTAATCAATAACACTACCTAGGATATAGATACTTGTCGAAATTGAATCTATGATGAAAATCTTAAGCTACAGCTAAACTAGACTAGGCTAAGATAAAAAGGTAAGATAAAATAGTTTTGTGTGTTGTTTGGAGGGCTTCTCTGTTGGATTGCCTACAATATTTATAGGTCAATTTGTGGTAGTTGGTTGCTTCCTCCTTAAAAGTCACTCCACGTTCAATGACGAACTGCCTTCACCTCTAGTTGCTTTTTAATTTGTTCGACGATGTTCTCATGGCTTGTTAAGCAAGTATTAACCGCTCATTTGATTTTGGCGCCCTTTTAAGCATCAACCATTCCCGCCCAAACTTCGTTGTCAATTCCATCTAAATGTTATGTTTTCAACAGCATCTCTTGACTTGGACACATGGCAATAAATTGCTCTATCATTGAATCATGTATCTCTACTTGTGGGTCCATTGAAATCTAGCCTTTAGGCTCTCAAAATCCTTGGCCATCCTTTGTTTTTATGACTACCATGGACTAGGCTAACATAAATCATAGCCCACACGTGACAACGAAGGTGATTTCAAAGGCTTTTATTACTTGTGATCGGCACATGACAGCAGGGGTATTTTTAGGTGTCAATAGTGACAATATAATTCAATCCTTCACTTGAAATCACATACAATTCTTATAGTTGATTTGATTATATAATTCTTTCATTTGTTTGGGATCGCACAAACTTCATATTATTTATAATTACTTGAACTTCATATAAATTTCTAAAAAATTGTAGCATTTGTATTGAATGCTAAATAATTTAGGATCAAAAGCCAAAGTACAATGAAGCAAGACAAGAAGTATAGCAATGGTATTGTCATGTTCACTACATAATATCTTCACTTTCTTAAATTTTCAAATATCAATTTTTTGTGTACATGCAACGCTCTGATATTTGCCATGCTGGAGAAACTTGAGCTAGACATGATGCCCTCTTCTAACTCTAAGGCTAAATCGTAGATAACTCTTGTCAAATTGACCAAAATCAACTCCTCCCTCTCACACTCCCCACAGTGCATTTGGTTTGAGAATCCGAATCCATATGTGATTCGAGTCAAATGAACCAAGAGGCTCCTAATAGCCTAAGTAGCACTGACACTAACACGCGACACGACAAGACACGACATGCCGACATGTCGTTTCTCAAAAAACAGAAAATTCCGACATGTTAGGACACGGTGTATATTAAATATATATATATATATATATATATATATATTATGATTATTTCAATCAAATTAATTTGAATCAATTTCATAAATAAATAATTAATTAAAAAAGCTTACTATGAATTTATACTAAAAACATTAATCCACCATTTATTAATATCATTTATTGTTTCAATGTGACAAATTCAACTTTATTTCAATAATTCATAAAATTTGGAGAAAAAACAAGCAATCTATATTCTAGACTCGCATGTTAGATATATTGGAAGAGGAGGAAAAAAATTTAAAGGGTGAATTGTGTATCACATGAAGTGGGAGTAAGAAGAGAAAAGAATACTAAGTTTTTCTTCTTTCTCCATTTATTATTTTTATTATTGTGTTTTATTTTTTCACACACACACACACACACACACACACACACACACACACACACACACACATATATATATATATATATATAAATATATATTTTGACCTCTTATTTATTGAATTTTTAAAATTGACGTCAATAACGGAATCAAATATTGGAAACTCGTATGTCAAAATTTTGACTTGAGTGTCAGAGAGTGTTGAGAAAGTTTACCAAGTGTCGGATTTTTGGACACGTGTTGACCGAGTGTCGGAAAGTGTCCGAGAGTATCGGAGAGTGTCGGAGAGTCTCGGACACGTGTCGAAGTGTCTAACACGACACGAAAGCTCTTGGAGAGTGTCGGTACTTCATAGCTAATAGCTCATTCCGCCTTTTGCCGTGAACAAGCAGCACCATGTTGAAAGATAATTTTCTTCTTTTACATTTTCTACACTGAAAACAACACAAAGAACCAATGTTGTAAATTTGTAGTACAAGTCATGTGAAGCCAAAAATGGAATTGTCTTCAACAAGGATGAACTCCTTTGGCATCTCTCCTCTAGGGCGAACATTTTGGTAATAAGGAGGAATTTGGGAATAACAATGCTTATGTTATATGGGCATATTGTTAAAAGTATGCGAGTTTGTAGTTAGTTCAAGAAGAGTTTGATTTTGAGCACATTCCTAGTAATTCAACCACAACTAGAGCTCTATAATAATTAGTCATATTGATCGTTGGTTGCATTAAATACATTACTCATGCAATAGAAATCATTCTATTGTCAATTTTGTAGCCACCCCTAATATTAAATTAGACATATTGATCCTTGGTTCCATGGGATAAGTATACCTAGCCACTCACTTAGTGTCTAGTGTAATAAACTTTCTTATTGTATACTTCAATAAAGTTCTGATTTACAATGATTGATATAGTTATTGGCCATGTATTTAAGGTCTATCTTGTGGTTATGTTCAACCATTTTGTATTATGAATGAGCAAAATTTTAACGACAAATGCATGATGCATTATTGTCAAATCTTTTATGAATTTTTTTAATTATTATGAATTTTCCGGATTCTTAATTTTTTATATTTTATATTATTATTATTATTATTATTATTATTATTATTATTATTATTATTATTATTATTTAATTCATACGCACTTCGGGCTGGCTCCGGTCTCGCGGGTCTGGGCCGAGGACACAAATGGGCTTATTCAAAAGAAGCCCATTCGAATAGAAAATCACCAAGCCCATTTCGTTGAAATTAAAAAGCACTAAGCCAATCTTGCTAAAAAAAAAAAAAAAACTCAGCCCAAGCACCTCTAAGACTAAGACCAGCCCAAATTGACTAAAACCACTTAGGTCCAAGATCCATCAAATAAGCCACGCTGAGCTTAATCCACACAACCCATTCACGCTTCCTTCCTCTTTTCTCATCTAATTTTCTTCCTTTTTTTAATTTTTAATTTTTAATTTTCCATTTCTCTTCCCTTCCCCTGTGCATCACCTTCTTCCCGAGACGACTTCTTCCTTGCGACCTCCTTTTCAACCTAATCCCACCGTTTTCCGATAAGCCCTAGCCGGCGCTTAGGCCACCGCTGAGCCACCACCCGGCGTCAGTCGTTCAGTTCGACAACACCAGTCACTACCAGCCATCACTTGGTCGCCGGTCGCCCGTCCCTCGTGGGCCATAACCGAATCTCTAAGAGGGCAAGTATAAATACCTAGAGGGGCTGAATATGTGTAAATAAAAATTTAGCAAGACTTAGTAGAAGTAAATTGCCTATAGAAGATAACAGACTATAGATGTATCTCAACTTTGAACAATCAAATAAATCTACGAATAAAAGTAAGGAGTTTAGGGAAAGAGAATAGAAACACAAAGTTTTTAGTGGTTCGGCTTAGATCAAGCCTACGTCCACTCTCCTGCACTGACAGCCCACTGGCTAGATTCCACTATGAATCAAAAGAAATTTTATAGCTTGTGATCTTGACTTTCTCAGTGAAGAGTCTCTACTAGTCTCTCACAAAGTCTCACTAAGAGTTTCTTTCTTTTGTTTACAACTTTGAGCTCGATGAATGAAAAACAAGTAAGTGGAAAATTTCAAACTTTGAAATTCTTCTTTCACACACCTTTTCGAACAACTTGAGAGTCATCCTTAAATACTCATTCATGCCTTCTCGACCGTTGGCACTTTTCAAAGGAATTCTTCCAATCTACCCATTGGACAGAATCAATTAAAGTGATCTCGAGTCATTAGATATTTTGTGATGAAAGCCCGTCAATCCTGCTCACCCATACAATCAAGATCTTGGTTTCCATAAGTAAAACCTTCTAAGTTTGCTTGCCTCTCAAAAGATCTTCAAATTGGAATTGTTTCCAACAAAGATAATCAAGCAAGTAGGTGCTATATCCAGCCATGACGTCATCCATAAACCATACGAATCAAATCCTTGAAGATAATTATGCATCTGGATAAGTCTTCATTTTTCAGTCTAGAAACTGTCAGTGAGGTCAAACTTTGAAAGTAAAGTCTGGCAGTCTTCAAACTTTAATGATAAAATCTGGAAGTCTTCAGACTTAGACTTGCAAATGTTTTGTTAACTTCAAAACAGTAAATGAGTTTTCTCCAATAATCTCCCCATTTTTTATGGTGACAAAACTTTCTTGTGGATTTGAAAAAAAAAAATTGACCTGCAAAACAATACTTATGCAATACATGGTATCTTATAACAATAAATTGCTTCAAACCTAGGTATTTATTCCGCAACCACGGAAAATATGTTATTCTTAAACATAACTATCCAGTCATAAACAGTATTACAAACTTAGTTGCTACAAGCGTCAAAAAGATTCAAAATCAATAGTAATCACAGCAATCAAAAGTCCAAAAGTCCAAAGTCACCCAAAATCCAAAATCCAAAGTACCAAGCAAAAAGTCATCAAAAGAAAAGATATAATATAAGATAGAATAAATATGCACATTCTCCCCCTTTTTGTCAATAGCAAAAAGTGGAAAATCACTTAAAAAAAAGTTTGATAAAATCAAGGCTGTCTGAGAATGCAAACGATCTGGAAATCCCCCATAAACTTGATAGTCTCATATAGTTTTGTTAAAGTCGCCTTCAGCTGCTCCAAATCTTCACCCTTTGCATTTTCTTGCACTTGAAGCTTCTGGGCTTTCAACTGTTCTTATAGAGAGTCTAAAGTGGAATATAAAGCTGTTTTGAGATTCTTGATCTTACACTCTATTCCATATTGCTGAGTCTTCAAATCCAAAAGGATTTCTAGCAACCTTTGAAAGTCTGTTGTTGGTTCTGTTATAGTGCTCGGTTCAGCTGAATGAATTCCAAGAGTATTGAGATGTGAGGGAACTTCAGCAGTTTGATTACCAAGATTGGGAGTGGATTCTTCGACATCTTCTTCAGGATATTGAGAGGCATAAACATCCTCTAGATCTGCTGGAGATCTACTAACATCACTAGTAAAAACGGGTGAAGAGGTACCTCTTTTGTCAGCAGCTCCCCCTATCTATGTTTCTTCGGGTGGAAAAAAGAATTCTTCTTCTTGTTCTTGCTCTGCTCCAGCGCCCAAGTGATGTTTTTCTTGTTCTTCTCCTGCAGTTCCACTCCTAGTTTTTTCCGAATCATCTGACAAGGATACAGCATATGTTGGCTCAAAAGAGTCATCTTGACCCTTTTCTTCAGCTTCCCTGCCTTCTTCTTCTCTTTCTCTTTCTACTTCTCTTTTTTCTTTTTTCTTTTTTCTTTTTCTCTTTTCTCCTCTATTCTCTCTGTCCTCTAGTTGATCAAAACTAACAAAGCTCTGTAATTTTCTTAAGGCAAAAGTGGAGAGAGTAATGTTATCCTCATCTTCTTCTTCATCCTGCAAGATAAGATTTCTCATCTTCTTAATTGGTGCACTCATGGGCTCCTTGCCTTTTCTCTTCTTCACTATAGAGTCTTGTTTCATTTTGATGGGGTACTTCTCCTTCAGGCTCATTTTTGAAACCATCTTCAATCTTATCACCATAGGAACAATGATCCGAACACACAAAGTAGTAGGAAACTGAATGTGAAAGTGTCTGAATAATTGAGTGACAAGCGCAGATAAGGTAGTTGCCCCTTGTCCTTCACGATTGCCCTATACATGTGCATTAGGATAGTGTGAGGCAGTGAGAATTTAAATCCAATGTTGATTGCGTACATCAGCTTTGCTTTAGAGCGAGAAAAATAAGCCTTTGAAGTGGATTTGGGTTTGATGCAGTTTATTACAATCGTGTGTAACAAGATATTGGAGGCAGTCATTCTTGAATAAGAAATCTTACATTCTGCAAATTTGTCCTGAACAAGAGCCAATGTTGCGTGACCAACAGACACACTGATTAGTTGGAAACTCCCTCTTTCCACACCAATTACATCTGCCTAAGTGTCCACATCCACCACAAACTCTTTGTCCCTTACTGTAAAAGAAAATCTATTCGCATCTAGGAAAGATAGATTCGAATAGAAATAAGCAGTCAATTCAGGGTAAGGGACTGCAGTCTCCAAGAAAAATCTTTCAAGTTGAAGGAGAGTAAATTTCTCCCTTAGGTTTACTTTCAAGGAATCCAGAAAATCAAAGTCTACAATTCGAGGGTTCATCACCCCTCTCTTCAAAAATGTCGAATAGGTGTTCCTATGATCCTTAGAACGAAATAAACTCGTTCCCTCTCCACAAACATTTGCAGCAATACCCATCCTAGGCTAAAAATGTGTATATATCCTCTCATCATCATCTTTTCCTTCTGGCTGATTAAAACCACCAAACCACGGATCACATGGAAAGTTGGCAAAAGTCCTTGCTGCCAAACTTTTAGGCGCAATGCCTAACTTTTCCATAGTATTCAAGAACAAAGTTTCGTTCTCATAACCATTCGCTCGCAAAAATCCATCGATCAAAGTCATCGTAGAACCACCCTCCTTTAAGTTAGAGTAGAGTTTAAAGAGAAATTCGGGTTTATACGTTCTTACTGGTTTAACATCTTCAATCATATCTTCTTCTACTTGTTGCTATGGAGGATCTTGAGTCGATTGTTGTGAAAAGTGACGCTGTTGAGAATGTTGTTGTTGTTGCTAAGGAGGATCTTCTTCATCAGTTAAGTCAAAGTGCGTAGAACCCTCTCACATGTGTTATGGTCCCCTGTTCGCAGATCTAGAAGACTTCCTCTAGAAAGACATTGTCTCGTTGAGGGGGATTCCTTTAACTCGCTCACTGAGAAAGGTGACAACTTTGTATATCAAACTTGAGAGAAAATGTGAGACTAGAATTTTTGTATTCTAGGGTTTGTGTGAGTGTAAATGGAGAAGAAGAACTTCAACAGTATATAAAGCAAATGAAACGGGATACAAGAATCGTCACAAAGGAAAAAATAAAACTGCCTTTTTCGAAAATGAAAAAAAGGCCAAAAATTCAAAAATTTAAAATAATTTATAAAAACAAAATAGGTAAGTAGCGATTCAAAAATCAACGTACCTTTTCAAAATTTCATCCTAAAATAAAATCACACTTATTTAGAAAGCATTAACTTACAGATGTAGCTTCTAGACATTCTAAATCTGAACACCTTCAGACTTTACCCGATAGAAAATATGATGTTCAGTATGGCGCGAATAGACTCAAATAAGCTTTTCTCCAGTGGCTTTGTAAAGATGTCTGCCAGCTAATTCTTCAAGTCAATGAACCGAATCATAACTTCTTCATTTTGAACATGATCTCTAATGAAATGATGTCGAATCTCTATATACTTAGCCCTTGAGTGAAGAATTAGATTCTTTGTAAGATTGATGGCACTGGTGTTGTCACATCTGATCTCAGTGCACGATTCTTGAATATCAAAGTCTCTTAGCTGTTGCCTTATCCATAAGATTTGAGAACAACTGCTCCCAAGAGCCACACATTCTGCTTCAGCTGTTGAAAGAGTTATAATACTTTGTTTTTTTGAAAACCAAGATACCAACTTGTTGCCCAGCAGTTGACAGGTACCAGAAGTACTATTTCTATCAACTTTACATTCTGCTATATCTACTTCTGAATATCCAATGAGAGGAAAAGTCTCATTCTTTGGGATACCACAAACCTAGCTTTGGGGTTGTTGCAATGTATTTAATGATGTGTTTTGCAGTACTGATTCAAATATTAAACAAAATGTCAGGTCTAGATGCAGTAAGGTAAAGAAGCGAACCAATAATGCTCCCGTATAGCTTATGGTCTACATTCTTTCATTCTTCATCTTTGTCCAGTTTTGAAGAACTTGACATTGGTGTCTCTGTCTTTTTGCAATTCTCCATTCCAAACCTTTTGATGAGATCTTTTGCATACTTCTCTTGGTGAATAAAAGTACACTTATTTGATTGTTTAACTTGTAATCCCAAAAAGAAAGTTAATTCATCTATCATACTCATATCAAATTCATCCTACATACATCTAGAGAATTTCTTGCATAGATTTTCATTTGGTGATCCAAAAATAATATCATCATCATAAATTTGAACAAGTAAAAAATCTTTACATTCTCTTTTTATGAACAATGTAGTATTTACCTTTCCTTTAACAAAACCATTTTGAGTTAGGAATTTACTTAACATTTCTACCAAACTCGAGGTGTTTGCTTCAGTCCATAAAGAGCCTTTTTTCAATCTGTAGACCGAGTCTGGCTTTCTTAGATCTTCAAATCCATGTGGTTGTTCCACAAAGACTTCTTCTTGGATGAATCCATCTAAGAATGCACGTTTTACATTCATTTAGAATAATTTAAAATTTTTATAGCAAGCAAAAGCAAGTAATAATCTAATTACTTATAATCTTGCTACTGATGCATACGTCTCATCATAGTCTATCCCTTCTTCTCGCATATATCCTTTGACCACGAGTCTTGCTTTATTCCTAACCACTTTTCCTTTCTCGTCCACCTTATTCCTGATAACCCATTTAGTTCCAATAATGGACTTACCTTTAGGTTTAGGAATTAGTTCCCAAACATTGTTGATGTTGAACTGTCTGAGCTCTTCTTGCATAGCTTCAATCCAGCTTTCATCAGCCAAGGCTTTTTCTATACTTTTAGGTTCAATCTCATAAATGAGTGCCAAGGCACTGGATTCTTCTCGCATTTTGGATCTGGTACGAATTCATTCATCAATGTTACCAATTATGAGATCTTTGGGATGACTTGACTTATGCTTCTAGTTGCTAGTTCGTTTGTGAGTCTGCTAATCCTCTACTTCAGTTGAAATTTCTGGTTCTTCTTGTTGTTGATCTTTAAAAGTCTGAACTACTTCAAGGGAAGTAGACTTTAAAAAGTTTGGAGCAAGTTCAGACTCTTCAAGATGATTTTGATCTAGTCGATTCTACATAGAATCTTGAAATTTAACATTTATAGATTCTTCCATACACTGAGTTTTTTTGTTGAATACTCTGTAGGCTTTGCTTGAGGTTGAGTAGCAAGAAAAATTATTTCGTCTGATTTTACTTCAAACTTACCAGTTCAATCATTTGCATTTTTCAAGATAAAACAATTACAACCAAACACATGAAAATAAGAAACATTTGGCTTCTTCTCTTTAAACACTTCATAAGGAGTTTTCTCTAGAATAGGTCTCAGGAATACTCTGTTAATAATGTAGTAAGCTGTAACAACTGCTTCAACCCAAAATCGAGAGGAAATATTACTTTCAATTAAGAGGGTTCCTGCCATCTCCTGCAATGATCTGTTCTTTCTTTCTACAATCCCATTTTGTTCTTGAGTGTATGGAGAAGATAAAACATGCTGGAAACTAGATTCATCATAGAATTTCTCAAAGTCTTGATTTTCAAACTCACCTCTATGGTCTAGCATATCTTTTTTCATTATGAACCTTCTTGGCAAATTTTGAAAAGTGAGAGAAGGCTTCAGACTTACTTATTAGGAAGTATATCCAAGTAAAGCGAGAGTAATCATTCACGATTATTAGGCAATATCTTTTTCCATCAATACTTTGAGTTTTGGTTGGTCCAAAGAGGTCCATATGCAGAAGCTGTAAAATTCTATTAGTAGAAACTTGATTTATAGATTTAAAAGAACTTCTAACCTGTTTTCCCAAAACACATAGCGTACATAATTCAGACTTTTGATAAGTTAGGTTGGGCAGTCCACAAACAAGCTTCTTGGAGGAAATCGTGGCAATCTATTTCATATTAACATGACCAAGTTTTCGATGCCAAAGATTTGCTTCATCTTGAATGGATATTTGATGTAGCCCTTATTGAAGACCAACTCTCTCGAACAAGAAGATCGGCCCGCATTCAAACTCGACAAAACCAAGAAGCCGTAACGATATCTTGAGTCCATTCCGGAAGCTTGAAAGACACCTTGGGAGCTCGCGTGACGCTTTAACTAGCTTATAGTTTCCATGCTCTTTTACTAGTTTCTAGTTCCTAAGCTCTTTATTATTTTTCTAGTTTCTAGTTCCTAGGCTCTTTAATGCTTTCAAGTTTCTATGCTCTATCTTTATTTCTTCGATGATATAAGCCGTCCAATTCCTTGTAGAAGGGAGATGAATTTTGAAAAATGAAAAATTTTGCTTGAAGCAAGTATCGTGAACCTTGTAGAGTTCAACCCTTGAAAACCTAGAAGAGTTTTCACTCCGTCCTTGAAGAGTCGGAGCTTTTCGAAACCTGCATCCTTGAAGAGTTGCAGTCATCGATTTAGAAGAATCGTGTCCCTTTCAACTTCCTTGGAGGCCTAGAAGAGCAACCGAAGAAGTTTCTATCTTTTCCTATTTTGTTCGTTATTTCCAACCCAATTTCGACCATCCTACAGTGCTTATTTCAGAAAACCCAAACATATAAATTGTAGATCCAGAAGTCTTTGTTCATTTGGCTTTGGAATCAAGTCAATCCGATCTGTATCGACAAAGATATGACTGTTCTCCTGAGCTCGCACAGTGCTAAGATTCCTGTTTGTCCTGTTTCCAAGTGCGAGTCACTCTCCCGATCCTATTGTTTGAGAAAGCCTCCCCTAGGCTTGCATCATTTGGTATTAGAGCTTTGGAGGAGAGGACAATGCCTCCAAGACAAGCTAGGCGTCGTGGCGGCAGAATCGTTCCCCTCAATGAATTGCACACGCTCGCTAAGAATATGCAACAACAAATTGACGAATTGACGCAAGAAGTTTAGCGTTTGAGGGCTGAAGCAAATAATTCTCCACCCTGTTCCAGGACTGAAGATTCCCATGGTGACTCTTCCTCTTCAGAGAGTGTTCAATCTATTCACGGTCAGAGGCATGTTCAACATCGTTTACCACATATTCATGAGCCAGATTGGGAAAATGAAGTCAAGAAAGATGTTCCAGAATTTACAGGTAATGAGTCTCTTGATGAAATTGTTGATTGGCTAACACTTGTGAATGAGGTGTTTGAGCATCGAAATGTTCTGGAGAACTGTCGCGTTGGGATCATTGCTATGCGATTCCGAGGCAAGGCAATTGCTTGGTGGAGACGTGAAAAACAAACTCGCCAAGCCTGTTGGCAAAGCACCGCCACTTCGTGGAGAAAGATGGAGGGCAAGATTCAAAAATATTTTCTTCCCAAAGGATATAAGAGAGAGCTCTACCAACGGTACCAAAATCTAAAACAAGGTACGCGAACGGTGGACCAATACACCAATGAATTCAATGAGTTGGTGATTCGTAACAATATCCAAGATTCGGAGGAGGTGCTTGTGAACAAATACTTGAACGGTCTTCAATTTTACATTCAAGACGCCTTGGAAGTCCTCAACATTTGGGACTTAGGAGATGCATACCAACGAGCACTCAAAATGGAGCGTTCTCATTCTCGGAGACAACAATCAACTACCATGATAAGTCGGACCACTGGCACTGCTAAAGTTGCTAAGGCTACAACGAAATCTACTAGTAAGTCTTCTATTCAACCCCATGTTTCGAAGCAACCTGCTACATCCGAAATACGTTGCTATTCTTGTGGGGAGGTGGGTCATCGTGCTAGCAATTGTCGAATCAATAAGAATCGACCAGCCGATAAAGCCTTCTTGGTGGATAATGATTCTGATGAGAGTGTTGAGGATCCACTTGAAAAGGAGTTGAACAATGATGAAGAAGTTGCGGATGATGAACAAATAGTGCATGCTGACACTAGCGAACTTCTTATGGTGAGGAAAATTTTTCTTACTCCTCAAGATGACACTGGAGATAGGTGGCTGTGTACCAATATTTTTCATTCTACTTGCACAATCACAGGAAAGGTATGTCAATTAATTATTGATTCTGGTTGTTGTGAGAATATAATTTCTGAAGTATCGGCAAACAAGCTGAAGTTGGAATTAAAAATGCACCCTACGCCTTATAAAATGTCATGGTTGAAGAAAGGCGCTGAAGAAACTATTTCAAAACGATGCCTTGTTGATTTGTCCATTGGTTCTGTTTATAGTGACAAGATATGGTGTTTCTACCGATGGATGCTAGTCACATTATTCTTGGTCGACCATGGCAATTCGATAGAAGGACTATGCATGATGGTTATCGAAATACATATTCTTTTGAATTTGGAGGCAAGAAGATTACATTGGCACCTAGCAGGGTGGGAGATTCTTCTGATGATGATGGCAACAATTCAAGGATGAATTCTTTTAAAGATGGGGAGGATGATGTAGCCCGCATTGAAGACTAACTCTCTCGACCAAGAAGATCGGCCCGCATTCAAACTCGACAAAACCGAGAAGCCATAATGATATCTTGAGTCCATTCCGGAAGCTTGAAAGACACCTTGGGAGCTCGCGTGACGCTTTTACTAGCTTATAGTTTCCATGCTCTTTTACTAGTTTCTAGTTCCTAAGCTCTTTATTATTTTTCTAGTTTCTAGTTCCTAGGCTCTTTAATGCTTTCAAGTTTCTATGCTCTATCTTTATTTCTTCGATGATATAAGCCATCCATTCCTTGTCGAAGGGAGATGAATTTTGAAAAATGAAAAACTTTGCTTGAAGCAAGTATCGTGAACATTGTAGAGTTCAACCCTTGAAAACCTAGAAGAGTTTTCACTCCGTCCTTGAAGAGTCGGAGCTTTTCGAAACCTGCATCCTTGAAGAGTTGCAATCATCGATCTAGAAGAATCGGTGTCCCTTTCAACTTCCTTGGAGGCCTAGAAGAGCAACCAACGAAGTTTCTATCTTTTCCTATTCTGTTCGTTATTTCCAACCCAATTTCGACCATCCTACAGTGCTTATTTCAGAAAACCCAAAACATATAAATTGTAGATCCAGAAGTCTTTGTTCATTTGGCTTTGGAATCAGGTCAATCCGATCTGTATCGACAAAGATACGACTGTTTTCCTGAGCTCGCGCAGTGCTGAGATTCCTGTTTGTCCTGTTTCCGTGTGCGAGTTACTCTCCCAATCCTATTGTTTGAGAAAGCCTCCCCTAGGCTTGCATCAATATTAGACACTGAGAACTTTCTGGTTTTATATCCAGAAGATAAATATTCCCATGTCTTCATCCAGTGAAAGATTGTAAGAAATCTTTACTAGTTCCCGAACAAATGCCTTCTTGGAAATTAATTTTGAATCCAGAATCGCACAGTTGACTTATGCTAAGTAGATTGTAATTCAACCCTTCCACCAAGAAAACATTGTTGATTGTGAGACTTCCAATCTTCACAGTTCCTTCTTCCAAAAGAAACTTTTCCACCGTTTATTTGAACAAGTTTTATGAAATAACTTGAATCTCCTGTCATGTATCTCGAATAGCCACTATCCAAATACCATTTAATCTTAATAGTGACCTGCAATCATAAAAAGAACTTAAGCTTTCTTTGGTACTCATACTTTCTTGGGTCTAGGGGAGTTAGTATTAAAAACAATATTTGCCCAATCCCTCTTAACAGATCTCTAAACCTTGGGACATTTTTTCTCGAAATGTTTTAAACTGTTACACTTTGAACATTTAAGGGCATTTCGACCAACAGATTTTACAAAAATTTTTGAAAATAATTTCTGTAAAATGTTTTTATAGGTTTTTATTTGATTCTTTCCTTTACTTTGGGAAAATCAATTAAAGGAATGGTTTTTGGTGACATACCCAAACCAGATTTGTTAAAATAAGGTCTTTGTACAGAAAGAATCTTTTCCAACTTCTCAGATCATTTTGAAAATCTTTTTGTGATATTTAAAATGTCTTCTTTCAAAAAAGCATTTTCTTTCGAAAGAGAATATGTATTTTCTTTCAAATCATCAAAACTTTTATCCAGATTTTCAAACTTTTCTTTCCAAGAGGTTTCCTATTGCTTCGATTTAGAATTCTCCTTCTTTAGCTCAAAATCCTTTTAAGAGAAGTTTTGAGATTAAGACAAAGTTCATCTATATATTTAGAGACTTTAATGGGGATTGTTAAATTGCTAACCTCAACTTCTTTGTCTGAGTCTGAATCATAGTTTGTTTCAGAGTCTGAGTCTGATTCCGAATTGGCCATTAGACATATATTGGCATATTCTTCATTACTTTCCTCGCATTCAAAGTATCACTTCATTTCTCTACTTTAAGAGCCTTTTGAATTTCCCTATTTTTCCTTTATTTTTCTTCAACAAAGGGCAGTTGGGTTTGATATACCATTTTTTCTTGCATTCGAAGCAAATCACATATTTGTTGGTTTCATTGTCCTCAAATGATTTCTTCTGAAATTTTTGAGTATTCTGCTTCTTCCAGTTAAACATTCTTCCCTTCCTATTTAACCTTCTAAACTTCCTAATCATGAGTGTTATATCTTCATCACCCATGTCATCTTCTGAATCTGTATCATTAGAATCGTCATTAGATCTTAAAGCAATTGACTTCTTACCTTTGGGATCTTCTTCCTTGTTGATTTGTTCCACCTCATATGATTGAAGTGTGCCAACTAGTTTGTCTATTAAAAGAGGCATGATCCTTTAGGTTTCTCTTATTGAAGTTTTTATATGATTCAAATCTTTGGAGAGTCCACGCAGCAATTTATTGACTTTCATTGGTCCTGAGATTGGCTGTCCTTAATATGTTAGACCATTTACAATCTCTATGAAATGACTGAACATATCAGTGATGGATTCTCCTGGCTTCATCTTAAAAGTTTCATACGGTCCAAGTAGGATATTGATTTTTGTTTCTTTGACTCAATCAATTCCTTCATAGGTAACATGCAACTTGTCCTAGACTTCTTTTGTCATTTCACAAGATGAAATTTTGTCATACTCAGTAGGAGATAAAAGCACAATATAAGGAGTAGATGGCTTTAGCATAAAGAGCTTGTCTCTTGGTTATTTTTGCTTGTGTCATTTCGCCAGCATCTGCAATTTCCTTTTCTCTTTCTAAGGTTAATGCAGCTTTGGGAATGATCCCTTTTTTTCTACCACATCTCATTTCAAGGGATTTTTCGATCTTAAGAATGCATTCATCTTGTTTTTCCACACATTGTACTCCTTCCCATCAAAGTAAGGAAGTCTAGTGTTGCTTTGGCCTTCAACCAAACCTAGAGACAAAATACTAACCATAAATCTTTAGCTTAAAAAGAAAACACTTCAATAAAGAAGCACACATACTTTGATACCAATTGAGAGGGCTAGTATAAACACCTAAAGGGGTGAATAGGTGTAAATAAAAATTTAGCAAGACTTAGTAGAAGTAAATTGCTTATAGAAGATAACAAACTATAGATGTATTTCAACTTTGAACAATCAAATAAATCTACGAATAAAAGTAAGGAGTTTAGGGAAAGAAAATAAAAACATAACATTTATAGTGGTTCGGCTTAGATCAAGCCTACGTCCACTCTCTTGCGTTAACAGCCTACTGGCTGGATTCCACTATGAATCAAAAGAGATTTTACAGCTTGTGATCTTGACTTTCTCAGAGAAAAGTCTCTATTGGTCTCTCACAAAGTCTCACTAAGAGTTTCTCTCTTTTGTTTACAACTTTGAGCTAGATGAATGAAAAACATGTAAGTGGAAACCTCCAAACTTTGAAATTTTTCTTTCACGCACATTTTCGAACAACTTGAGAGTCATCTTTAAATATTTCTTCATGCATTTTCGACCGTTGGCACTTTTCAAATGAATTCTTCCAATCTACCCGTTGGACAGAATCAATTAAGGTGATCTCGAGTAGTTAGATAATTTGTGATGAAAGCCCGTTAATCCTGCTCGCCCATACAATTAAGATCTTGGTTTCCATATGTAGAACCTTCCAAGTTTGCTTGTCTCTCAAGAGATCTTCAAATCGAAATTATTTCCAATAAAGATAATCAAGCAAGTAGGTGCTATATCCAGCCACAACGTTATCCATATATCATACGAATCAAATCCTTAAAGATAATTATGCATCTAGATAAGTCTTCATTCTTCAGTTTGGAAACTGTCAGTGTGGTCAGACTTTTGAAACTAAAGTCTGGCGGTCTTCAGACTTTGATGATAGAATCTAAAAGTCTTCAGACTTAGACTTGGAAAGGTTTTATCAACTTCAAAACAATAAAGGAGTTTTCTCCAACAACCTCAACAACGACTTTAATGTCACCGAAACATGTAATGCAAAACGGCATCCATTCTAACAGAACAAGCACACAAATGGAGTGGATAGCAAACTAACTATGGCAGCCTCTAACCGTGGGCTTCTCTGGCTAGAGGAATGGCATCTCCAGCAAAGCGTTCACAGCCAGACTCGGACAATGAGAAATATGCCACCAAAAAAATCAAAGAAAACGCTGATTCAATCTCCGTTTAATGATTCCGTAATGAATAGAGCACGAAAAAATAACATTTCGAGCATCTCGCTCAAATTGAATTCGATTTTTCATTGAGACATTCCGTCGAACAGTTCATGTGCAGTTCGGAATACCACCTGTAGGTTCGAGAGCTTGCTGCGACAAACGACGACAAGCGAGTCGGCTTCCCCGGGAGGTCGCGAGGGTGATTGAGATGGACCACCGACGAGATGAAAGAATTCTCTCCTCTCGGTTTCAAATTTCTCTTCGAAACACCTCCGGCTCCACCACTCCAAACAGATCCTCTCTCTCTCTCTCTCTCTCTCTCTCCCTCTCTCTCTCTCTCTCTCTCTCTCCCTCCCTCCCTCTCCCCTTTCTTTTCTACCCCATCCTTACCTATACTAGAAGAATAAATTGGGCTCCTAACGGGAAAGCTCATGGCCCATAAGGCATCCATCTCCATCTTCTTCGCTGGGCGATCCTCGCTCTGGTTCGATCGCTGCGACTCTAGTGTTCGAGCGCCGTCTCCCGGCGGCAAATCTCTACCTCGCTCAATCATCATCGGCAGCATTGATCGTCTTCTCTCCGTAGCGATGGTACGGAAGCAGCACCATAAGCCCATCTATTTAGGCACCCGTGACTGTTGCTTGCTCTTTGATGAGGCGGCGTATCTTGTCTCTGAAGAAATTCGAACGTTTCAATTGCCGTGATAATCTGTTTGGCCTCTGAATTGAGCATTGGTGGACGTGCTTTTGGCTAAGTTCTTGGTTGGAGCGTTCGTCGGTGGTTGTTTTCAGGATCTGAGTAGACGTGAATGTAGCATGCGTTGATGAACAGGTCAAAAGGCAGGGGAAGCAAGTGGATAACACGCAGTTCCGAGCTCAGCTTGATGCTCTGGGCCTGAAAATTGTCCAGGTGACTGCAGATGGTAATTGCTTTTTCAGGTCTTGTTCCTTGTTAGAAAAGATCACCGACTTGTTCATGATTTTTTATTGAATGTTTCCGGGAATTGGTTTGTTTTGTAAGATGACAGCATACCTCTCTGCTGTAGAAGGTCAATGGTATTCTCATTGCATTACCACTCTGTCGTCGAAACACACACGCATTGCATTTTATTGTGCACCAGTTCTGGAATGCTATCATTGATGTACTAGAAACTCCTCTGTTGGAAAAGCTATTGCATTTTCATATGATGCATCATTCTGCCTGATGCACTGCATCTGGAAACATATCTCATAGAAGAGCTCTATTTGTAGCTCTCTTACCTTAGTATCGAGGAAATTAGATTGACTCTTCCGAGATCCAACTAAATTGCTTTGTAAAATTCTGTCACTATTGTATGATGTCCTAGAGAAACAAACCATGTCCCTCATCTCTGTTTTCATTCAGCGTATTTGAATTATCCATCCTCCAGGTAATCTTACGGCCTTGATTGGAGCTTTTGTTTATAGAAATGCCTTCACTATTGTTGGAATTCTCATAGTTATCTGCCCTTGTTAATCAGGGCCCTTGCAGATCAGTTGGAAGGCAATGCAAATGAACATGGAAAGTACTGGAGTATGGTTGTTCAGTACATATTGGTATGTGGAGTGCAGATTTCTCTTTTTCAAGCTGTAGGAATTATGTTCGCAGGGGTTATTTTACATGGTGATGTTGTCCTCACTTGTATCAGTGCTCAGTGATCTGAATCTGGACTTTATTTGGTGCATTTTGTTCTTGAACTTTTTCTGTTAGTATTGATGGATCTCACACTTGTGTAGACACTGAAATAGCATGCCTTTGGAAGAAAAAACAAGTTAAAATGGGTATTATGCATTGAAGCATACATTTCTGCTGCCAATGGTTATTCCTGATGATATTCAACTCACAGTCACAGTTGCATAGAGCTATAACAACACAAGGATCACCTGAGCAATTTGACATTCTTATGTTACTAGAGAGGAAAACCTTTTGAGTGTCAACTGTGCTTTTGATGGTGTATCTTGGCCTAAACTGACTGGTGCAGAAGGAAGCTGGACTTTATAGTTACCCGCATTGTTCTAGCCTACAGGAACGTGCGGTTGCTACTTTAGGGTGCCAATATTATGCAAACCGACATATTTTTGGAGGAGATATTGAGAAAATAAAATATTAGAGAATCGATACTAATGTCAACCCTTTAGCATGCATGATAAAACTTTAATGTTTTGCAATGGCACAAATTGATAGTTTTGCTTGGTTCGAGTTTCAACAGAATCCTTTATTTTAATTGGTTTTTTGGCAATGAGCAAAGATTAACATACGGCTAAACCAAGAATATGTATCGAAACACATTAGTACCACAAACCTTTTTCTTCATCTATAAACTGCTTAAGAAAAATTGAAATTACCCAAATAAAGAGAAACAATGCTTGGGGGAAATGAAATATGAATACAATTTGTTTATAAATAAGTACTCCATAAGTCGTAAAATTTGCTGCAAAAGTATAATCAACTTCCAAAACTTTCAAAAAGTGAATCTAGTCTTAAAATTTGTCCAATCAATACAATTTAGTATTTTTGTTAGCTCCACCCAATCTGAGTAATGAAAAACACTATATATCATTTATTGATATGATTTGACCACATGTGCTGGAGATATTTGAGCCAAACATGATGCCACTGGAAATATTTGAGCCAAACATGATGCCACGTTCTATGGGATCGAAGTGTCTTTCGTGCTAAGTCACCCTCTCTCCATTTTTCGAATCTGACATTAGAGATTGAACTGAACGCCATCTCTTACTTCAACGACAAACACAGATGTTTCCGCATATCGAGAAACATATGCCAACCCTCAATTTGTTGCGCTGGCTTAATGATTGCTTCCTTCAGAGCTGCATGCCAACACTCTTACACGCGCCTCTTCCCATTTAATCTATTTCGTCGTCATTGCTGACACTGGCGTTCATTTCCTTCCTTCGGCGATTCCATTCCTCCCATGATTCCTTCCTTCGGCGTATCAATTCCTCCCCTGATTCCTCCCTTCGGCGTTCCAGTTCCTCCATTTGGCGTGGGAGAAATTTGTATAAGAATTCTTCGAACTTCATTTCATAGATTGAAGCTGCATCCACTAATTGATTGTCTTCGAGCATAACCTTCAAATCATCATCAATTTGCTTGCATCTTAGCACATATCCAAACTTTTTCATAGTTCCACCCAATATGCTGAGTGTGAGGCTAAATTGTAAGCAATCCTCGTCAAATTCAAGAAAATCAAATACTCCCTGCAACACTCCCCACAGCACATTTGGTTTGAGATATTGAATCCACATGTGATCCGAATCAAATGAACCAAGAGATCCTGATAGCCCATTTCGTCTTTGGCCGTTAACATGGGGCACGATGTCGAAAAATATTTCCTTTTCTCCATTGTCTACACTGAAAACAACACAAAGAGCTAATCCCAGGAACTTATCATAAAAGTCCCGTGAAACCATGAAAGATATGGTACTGCCTTCAACAAGGATGAACTCCTCCGGCATATCTCCTCCAGGGAGAATATCTCTGTATAAAGTAGGAATTGCACGATAGCGAAACCCCTGTTATACCAGTAAATTGTTAGATGTACTCAAGTTGATAATTAGTTCAAATAGAAGAGTTTGATTTGAGAATTTTTCTCGTAATTTAACCAAAGCTGGAGTTTTATAATAATTAAACATATCGATCCTTCCTTGCCTTATATGCAATACTCATGAAATCGAAATCATTCACTTGCGAGTCTTGTAGCCACCCGTATCACATGTAATTGCAGAATCACTTTATATTAGATTTGCTTGTTTGTCTAGAATTTTCGGTTTTTGCAAGCGTGCCCGACATGGCACTCCAACAAACCAACACATGCACTCATGAATTTAAAATGGGGGAGGGGCGGGCGGGGGTTGAGGAGGAGGAGGAGGAGGAGAGGGAGAGAGAGAGAGACCTCAACTGAAAAGTCAGCCATGATATCGTTGTGTGGGAAGCTAGGCATGAGATCAGCCCTATAGTGGGCAAGATCGATGTCTTCGTCTTCGCCAGAAGATATACGGCCTTCATGTAAGATTAAATCCTCTTTATGGTATCGCTGCAGCTATCACATACAGGTGCAAAATCACAATATATTAGATTGTTTTGTTTACTAGCATTTGCAACTTTTGCATTATACAAACACGATGCACCCATATCAAACACACACACCCCCCTCAATCACGGAGGGGGAAGGGGGAGAGAGAGAGACCTTATCTGCCAGGTGCCTTTCTTCCTCTGTGGTTGTTTCTTCATCGCCATGCCAAATCTCATAGATCAAACCTGGATCCTGCAACTTTTCCTCTTGATACAAAGCCTCCAAATCATCCTCTAATAACTTGCATATTATTCGAAATCCGCACTTTTTTACAATTACATCACCAAATACCGCAATGCCAAACTGGAAAGAACTCCAGTCATTTGGGCCAAAAGGGTCTCCTTGCCAACAACTCCCTATTCTAAGATATCTAAGCCATACATGATCCGAATACACTAAAGGAAGTCTCTGACGCTCCCACTGATTAAATTTGCCATTAATGTATGGACGTAAGCAATATGAGGCTTTTCGTTTCCCTTCCTTTACTCGATATACAACACAGATTATTAATGCTAGGAACTTATTATACAAGTCCTTTGAAGCCGGGAAAGATATATAACCCTCTTTATTCGGGAGCAACCATTGCGGCATCTCTCCTCCAGGTAGAAGAATCTCGCAATACTTTTTGGGATGAAATTGCTGTCATAGATGTAAATTGTTAAGAATTGTTAAAGACAGTACTTCGAATTTGGCACTTGAAAAATAGGAGTTTCAATGAGTTAAGCGGGTCGGCAAGTTTAGCTATATTGTACACTCCATATTAATCACAGACAGAAGGAGAGAGGGGGGGGAGAGAGAGAGAGAGAGTCTAACCTTATTAAGCAGCAGTTCGTCAATATGGTTAACGGCCCACATGTCGGAGGGAATTTTACTTAGAGATTCACAATTCATTGCTGATAAAGGCTGCAATTGCCCTGGAATCTTGCCAATCTCTTGTAGCTGTCTGCATTCCGAAACACGGAAGTAGTCTAATTTATGTAGATGCCCGCACATTGGAAGCTTAGCAAAATTGTGGATGGACAAATACAAAATTCTTAACCGTGGAAAACATGAATGATTCTTTAGGAACTCTCCTTCCAGCAGATTGCATCCCTCAAGCCTTAAGGTCACTAGCTTAGGAAATCCCATCTTGCCATGCAGATCACTCAAATCCTCCTTTATGGGAAACTTTTTTACTTTTGAACAACCACTAAGAATCAAGCGCTCAAGATTTGACAACTTGTATATGCTAGATGGCAGGTTTGCCAGTTTCTTGCAATCAATTAAATTCAATTTCTCCAAAGAGACGAGATTTTCTATGGACGCAGGAAGTTCCTCAATTGAAGTCCCTCTTAAATAAAGTTCTTCTAACCCTTTGATTTTATCCGGAATATCAGGGAAGCTTTGCAACTTTGAGCAACCAACAAGATTGAGAACTTGAAGATTCTTGGATTGGAGCACATCGAGGAAATGATAAAGGTTAGAGCACCCTTTTAAATTCAACAACCGTAACTTGGCATGATATGCAACTGATTTGTGAGCACGCTCCAAATTTTTGCACCCATGAAGATCCAGTTCCTCGAGATTTGGAGTCAAATCAAGGTCTGGCATACAAACCATTGACGGACATTTACCGAAGTTAAGGAACTTCAAATTTTTAAAGTCCTGTGGAAAAAAAAAACGAAGAGAAAAATATTTAATGATAAACACTTGATCATCATTCAAGCCCCGTGTGATCAGAAATTAGTTGATCATATGGTGTACATAGAGCACTCCCTCTCCCTTTTAAATATGAGTTTATTGCAAGATCCTTGGCCAAAAGAGAAGATAAAAAAAGAATAATACTCATAATTCCACCACACACTAGAGCTCTACCAAGCGACATACAAGAGAAATCATTCCAATGCTAAGTGGGTGGCCACTTCTCCTATGTGTACGTTCAGAAACAATACATGTAATTCAGAGAGAGAGGGTAACCTCAAGTGTGAGGACATGAGCCACGGTCAAATCCTTTGCCAGCTAATTCATGACATGGATTTAAGCTAACATAGGTGGCACTTGATGGATCAACAATCTTATGCAGAGATATGCAAACCTGCCATAATGGCAATGGAGGCTGGGGAATCTCTCATGTCATCTCTTATTAGGTCATGGTGCTTGGTCAATCGATTTTCGAGAATCTTTAAGTCCTTTGGATCTTACACCATTATCCACCACCAATATGGAGAAAGAGCTAAGACAATCAATAAGTTACATGAGGAAGAGAAGTTTGAAGTAAATTGTCAAATATCCAGTCAAGCAAAAAAACATAGAAAAAGCCTGCTGTTTTTAAAGAAGGTGATTTTGTCTGGATTCATTTGAGAAGAGCGCTTTCCATCTAGTCTTTGTGCTACGGATTGTTCTTTTCTAGTTTTGGAACACATCGATAATAATGCCTACAAAAGTAAGCTTTGCGGAGGGAATGGTGTTTCCACTAGTTTCAATGCTGATGATCTATCCCTATGAAGTTGGCCTCGAGGAGGGGTCTTTTTAAGATTTCAAGATTCTCTCTTGGGAATAGAATAACGGGTCTAAAATATATTTTCTTGATCAGTGAGCCTGTTTTATACTTTTTAGGATTGCTTTAGTCTCAATTATAATGTGATTATATTGTAGCCTATTTGAATTTCGTATTTTGGGTTCATTTTTCTTTACTTGGAGGTTACTCAAAGGTATCTTAGGCTCCACCTTATAAGTGCCCTCTCGGTCTCTCATAGTAGACACGACAAATTTATTAAATACGACGAATTTATTAAATGAAGTTTCATTCTATCTATTCTATCTTTTCTTTGTCTTTCTTTCCGTCCTTTTGGTTGACTCATGAGTGATTAAGAGGGTGCTGCATCCTTGGACTGGCCTCCTAAGGTAGTCTCTTCGTATCCTCTGTAGCGGGGTTTTTCCACTTCATTAAGATTGAAAAACCGTTTTATTTATTAGTTCGTTCAGTATGTTCCGACGTCAGTGTGGCCGACGATCATGACAGCAATAATTGAAAGCCCACAAAGTTTGTCTCATAGGAGGCATAGAAAGAGAAAAATATAAGAGTATGCACAAGATTTGAAAAAATTGATATTTGAAAAATAGCAAAACCACCAAATTAGAAATATTTAATGGAATTAAATTGTTGGTAAATACACAAACATAGAATATATGTCAAATATTTCAAGATTAAAATTTGCAGTAAGAAATTTCTTGTAGCATAGAAAAGATTAGTATTTAGATTGTGAAACACGTGAGAGATCAAATAAATTTCTAGTTTAGCACCTCTCTATGAATATGATATTTGTAAAATAAGTAATTGAGACATTTTGGGGAAGAAATTAAATTGAGATCCTGTGGAAGGTCACCTTTACTTTGTGCAGTAGTATAAATATTAATATAAATATAATACATACATACATAACTTTAGATTAGATTTAGGTTTAAATATATCTAAATTAGCAAAACGAGCCCCTTTTTCACTTCTCTTTAGAAAGCCTTATTAGTCATGCGTGAAAGCCATTGCACGCTACCAGCGTCCTAGATGGGGTGCGCTACCGCCTCTATAAAGTAAGACTCCTCATAGAATTTTACTCCACAAGCCTTTATTTGAAAAAGCAGGAGAAGGAATGGCTGGTCAATCTATCTCCCCTGAGAGTTGCTTTTCGTCCTGTGATTTCTCCCTTAGGAATAAATGGAGTAAGGGCGCAACCAAATGGCCCGATTGAAGGGAAAGGAGGGGAACGTGTTGCATACTTGGAAGGAGAAGGAGAAACTCCCAGTTATATTTGAAAATGAATATTTTATCCATAAAGATGAAGATAACTTTCTTGGAGTTCCGCTTATTCCTCCTCCTAAAAATAAAGAAGTACTTGCCAGAAATCTCCAGTTAGGTCGGTACAATAAAAAGAGACGGGACTTTTGGGGCTGACTTACAGTAAAGACTAAACTCCTTTAAAGATCCTTTACTACGCGATTTCTACATCTCTCTTTTCATTATCGACTGCATTCTATCGTAGAATCAATAACGGGAGGTTCAATCAAAAGTACTTAGCATGCATTCACTTCAATGATAAAGCAAAATGAGCACAAAAAATCTCATTCTATTTTCATATGCATTTTCGAAAAGATTCTAGTAAGCTCGTCTCTTATATAAAATATAGAATCTTTGATAGCATTTTCAGTATCTATCATTTCAAAGGCACACAAATTGAATCCTCCGTTCATGTTTATTAGAACACTAAGCACGTTCACCATTCAATTGTTAAATTATGTCACCAATAAGTTCTTGTTCCAATTTTCGGTATTAAAGTTACTGACCGTATAAGTCCATTCTTCTTATAATTTCAGTACCTCTAACATTTAGAAATGAGATTGAACTTTTTTAGTGAGTATCTTTTGTTTGAATTGACATTAAAATTCACATAGGAAAGTGTTTAATACTCCCCTAAAACTGGAAGAATCCGCTTATATGGTTCATGCAGTAGATTGACATCTTGTTTTTAATGCTTTAATCAAACATAAACAATTTAATAGATGCAGATGTTTCTTAAGCACAATTAACGAGCATCATCGGAGTTAGTAATTATTGCATTCAAAGTTTTCAATAAGACATGTACACATATATAATCATAATCATATGCATACAGATATAGATATGTAAGAGATAAAGTAAATAAGGACAATTCATTTTAATGCGCACCTTAAATTGGTCCACCACAACTTGAATGTTGCTTTTGCTTTTGCACAGATCAAGTTTGACTAACTTCTTTGGGCCAAAGGGAAATTTGAGAACCGAAAAAGGACATTCAGGCCATTGAAACCATCTCAGGTTGTTAGGAAGATAGATGGGACCTTGGAAAGAGTTATGCACATTAATCATGATGAGCAACCTCAATCTTCTCATGTTTGTGAAAGCATCGGGACCTATGTATATTGCTTCTGTCGTGGGTAAATCCAAAACTATGGCTTTTACTGCATCTGTTCCCTGCATTTATAGAACTTGCATTGCAATTAGCATACAAAGTCAGAGAAGAAGAGAGTAAAATCAGTGTTTAAACCACCAAAACTTACCATTTCCCCTTATAGAACTTCACAGACATCTTCACAAAGCCATAACCTGCTGCGTTTTCCAGGATCATCACGACATTCTTGTTTAACAATATCCATGCCCATCAACTGGATCAAGTCATGCATTTGTATTGTATCCCATTCCTTAGTTATTAAGGACTTGTCAACAAGAACTTGTACTCCAATCATTGTGTCAAAGTCGTAACTGTCAAGGACTTTTATAATATACTCCATAGATCGCCCCTTGAAGAAACATGCAATATCAAGGAATATTTCCTTTGCATAGTCCTCTAGTCCATCAAAACTTAACTTGAGAACATCATTGATGTCTTTGTCAGGATTTTTGGCAAGTTTACTCAATGCGCTTTCCCACTGTTGTTCTGTTCTACCACATAGGAAAGAGCCCAATACCTCAAGTGCTAAAGGAAGTCCATTAGCATATTGCAAAGCACTATCCACAAGATCCCTCCTCATCACTATTTCCTCACTTCCAAAAAAAGCATGTTTATTGAAAAGTTCAAGAGCTTCCAAATCATCTAGAGTTTTAACTTCAAAGATATGATCTTCATCTATCCTATGGAAAGTGAATAGATGTTTATCTCTCGTAGTAATGATGATTCTGCTTCCTTTACCAAACCATTCACGCCCTCCAGCTAAAGCATTTAATTGTTTTACGTTATCAACATCGTCGAGAACAAGGAGGACTTTTTTGTGGCAAAGTCTACGTTGCATCAAATTAATACCTCCATCAACACTAAACACTGTCAATTCTTTTCCCACTAATATCTCGGACAACAATTTTTCCTGCAAATGAACAAAATCCTTGAAATCTTTCGAAGTTTCACGAACGTTTGCCAAAAAACATGAATTCTCAAATCCCCTGAATATATCATTATAAAGGGCTTTGGCTAATGTTGTTTTTCCTAAGCCTCCTTGTCCCCATAATCCTATCATGACAACATCATCATGAGACTCAAGATTTAACATAGATTCCAGCTTTACCACTTGTCGATGTATTCCAACCGGATGCTTGGCAACATGTAAAGGTTTTCGGTCCAGCAGCTTAGAGATCTCCCGCACAATTCTGTTGATAAGATCTGCTTCATCTCTGACAAAATCCGGAAAGGTACTAGATATATCAATTTCCAAAGATAATTAACTTTCATGGAAAAAGAAGAAGAGATTCAGCATATAAAAAAGAAAAAAACAAAGCAGTGTCACATCAATCACTACTTAGTACTTACTTATCCTTCAAATCCCACCCAGACAAGTTACCCGCATCAAAGAGAGCCTTCTCCCATCTCTTCACTTTCTCTGAATCTCTCCCAAACTTGTTCTCATGCTTAACGATAGCTTCTCGGTAGCTCCCTCTTGGCGTTCTCACTTCTCTAGGATCCACTTTGTAAAACACCGGAAATACCGCGAGTCCTCTTTGCTCCCTGCACTCCATGATTTTCTCCACCTCTTCCAAACACCACGGTGAGGAAGCATAGTCCTCGGAGAAAATGATGATCGCGATACATGACTCCTCAATCGCCTTCATAAGCGCCGGCTTTATACAGTCACCTTTCCGAAGCTCCTCGCTATCAACATAACTGTAGATTCCTTTTTGGGCAAGCGCAGTGTAGAAATGACTGAGGAAGCTCTTTCGAACGTCCGTACCTCTGAAACTCAGGAAGACATCATAATTTCCTTTCAGATCTGAAGAAGCAGCCATTAGAGGAGATGAAGTTTGATGTGCTTCCTCAGAATGCTTAGTGTCTGGTCGGGTTGCAGCTCTATCTCTCATATGGATATCGCTTTGTACTAATCAAGAAATAGAAACGAAAATCAAGATCAGTTCTGATGCTCCGAGTCGATAAGCAGATACTCCACCAACTAATTTAACAGAAAGCAGCATTTTGCATAAGGTGCACAGAACCCTCCTATATAGTAGCTTCCGGACTTGACTTGCCTTTTCCATTAATAAAAGAAATAGAAAAGAAAACTAGCAACACTCCCATGCTCCTGGTGCTAATATACATGAGTCAATCGCAAAACACCGCCTGTTGGAATATTATTTATAATGAAAAATCTGCCTTTTTTTTTCTTTCCAAAGGGCTTTCTACAAAAGCAAATCCCAAAATAAATTTCCCTCACTTTTCAAACTAAATTTTTCCATACCATATCTTGCATCAAACGGAAGAAATTTGAATCTGTTCAGGCATTTCTTCAAACACGTAGTGGGCAGCGAGTTGGATAGCGAATATGGACCTATTCGGAGCTCGAGCTGAAACCTAAACTCGAGAAATCAGCGAGCAACGTTCAAATTTAAGAAAAACCGACTCATTCAGGTCCGACGCGAGTCAGGACTAAAGAAATCGAGCTTGCTTTGGTCTTTTAAAATCAAGCAGGACGAGGCAAAAAAAAAAAAAGAAGGAACGAGCATTCGATCATGGGGCCTCTACCTGGCTTGGATTCCGTGGGCATCGTCGGCGGCGAAGGTTGAGAATAGCGACTCCAAACTCGTGTCTGGCTTCAGTCGACTCCACCGAGGTCAGGGACCGCAACGACGAATGGCAGCGGACGGACGATGCTCTGGAGGTGGCGGACGACGTCGATCGGCGGTGGCTCCGAGGTTTTGTGTGGGGCTTCAATGGCGACCGTTCCCGGAGTAGAGAAAGACGAAGATGCTTTTTTTTTTTTTTTTTTATCTTTTTTGTTCGTGAGAGTAAAGAAGTAGGTGACGGTGAAGGAGTAAGGTAGGGTTCCGGGAATGGGATGCGAGAGCAGTGGCCGGCAGGAGGTAGTCGGACGGAGATGGTGGAGGTGGCTGGTCGGTTGAGTTCAGGAGAAAGGGTGGGGAATGCCCTTTTTTTCTTTTCCAGAAAAATCTCCCTGAAGATGGTGCTCTCCTCTTCCTCCCTTTTCGTGAACTGTCTTTTTTTCCTTCCTTTTTATGGGAAATTGTGTCTTTTTGAGAGAGAGTGTGAGAGATCCCTAGAAAGAACCTCCCTTTCAGATTCGAAGAGGCGGCTATTAGAGGAGATGAAAAAAGTCGATGTGCTTCCGCAGAATGCTTCGTGTCTGGTTGGGTTGCAGCTTTATCTCTCCTGTACGAGAAAATATTGGGTACGCCTTATGTATCAACGTGGCAAACAAGAAGGCGGTGGGAGCGCGACACGTGTCCTCCTGGGACCCACAATTTCAGGCGCCCACATTTTGAAAATTTCCGGTACTGTAGCTTCTGGAGAGAGGGTTTTCAGTCGCGGGTTCTTTCTTTGCGCCTCTGTCTCTCTACCGCTCGCTCTCTCCCCGACGAACTCCCTCTCTCCATCATTATCGTCGTCGTCAACGTCATCGGATCGGTCAATTTACCTCCCTCTTACTCTCGCGCTCGATTCCATCCCGCACGTCGCCGTCGATGGGTACCGAGATATCGGAGCCGCTTTGCCGGATCCGGAAGGGCGGCGCCGACGGTGGCGGGAGGGGGACGGGGAGGAGAGGATCCGGATTGGAAGGACCGGATCACGGTCCGGGGCTCGCCGCCGCCGTCGTGGGGAGCCTTCCGCATCACCATCCACAAGCTCAACCTCACCGTCGGCATCATCTCGTCCCTCAACGTCGCGGCCGGGCTGCTGGGGTTCTTCTTCGTCAAGTCGTGGACGGGGTTCCGTCGCGCCGGGCTTCTCCGTCACGCCCTTCACTCGCCGGAGAACACCGTGATCCGGACTCGCGTGGTGGCCTGCTATGGGCCGGCCTTCAACTGTCAGTTCTTCTTCTTCTTCTTCTTTTATAATTTTCGGCGCGTCGAATGTAGATTGGTTTAGTGTTTTTTTTTTTTTTTTTTAAATGCTGATTGCATTTTGAGCTCTGTTGTTGCTTTGTTAGTGAGCCGCATTGAGCAATCAAATGGGTGCTAAAAAGCTTAAATTTCTTGTTGTAGTGGAATTGCCATGCGCTTTGTCCATTCGGCGGCGGTTGCTATCATCGTTGGCAATATCTTTTAGAGTGCTAATGGAATTGAAGTTACGTCGTGCGATTTCTTTTATCGAGTTTATACGACCGTGATGATTTCGGTGGGGTGTCTATTTGGAAGAATTTTTCCATCTAACCAAAAGGAAAATTAGTTTCTGTACAGAATAGTAAAAAGAGGCACTATAATCTGCGATGGATGGCATCGGCCTTACATCGTCGATTGTTGTTATGATTCGATGTACGGTTAGGTCATCGAGGAGATACGGATGCACAAGTTGTCCGATCGCTTTCCATTTGAACGTCTTCTTAGCAAAGACTCCTTCCCACATAAATCTTGATGATCACTTCATAATTTTTATGGGCTTAACTTCGGTTTGATTATTGACAGGTGGTTTGTACCGATTGCAATGGATGAAAAGACATATCGGCTCATCGGTGCGATTATCCCGTGTCGGGCGGAAGATGTTAAAAACCCAGGCTTGGGATGGATGATTGGATTCTTGTTTGTTGTCGGCTTTTGGGACTTTTTAGCCTTGTTCCTCTTCGAAAGGTTGGTGACGGTAGATACAACTTATCCATATTATAAGTGGAACAGTTTATGAAAGTGCATACTTGGTTTGTAGGTTTACAACCCTATAATCTGAATTATTATCTTTGTAAATATATAATTGCGAATATCACGAGCAAGATCTTGCTTGTCATCCTGTCCTAGTCTTCTCTTTTTCTCGGTTCAATTATCGCAGGTTATGGTCATGGATTATAAGCTTACTTATCCAAGTGGTACCGCAACCGCTATGCTAATAAACAGCTTCCACACAAACAAAGTGGAGCTGAACTTGCTGGTAAGGAAGGGTGAAGTAAACCATTTGCTTTATCTTTGCTCTACTTTCGCTTGCAAGGAGTTTCAAGCTTGCAGCTATGAATTTTAGATGATTAGGATTCCATTGAAATGATGGAACTGGAAAATATTTCCCATCCGTAGTCTACATTTGCTAGATTTGGTCTTAAAGTGTTAAAAGATTCCTTAAACAAACTGCTAAAAAAATTCCTAATCAGAAAACAAAGTGTAAGCCGCTAACATAGCTTTAGTACGTGGAGTCTTTACAATCTTTCTTTACTCGGGATATCTCTCCTAATTAGTTGTGCGTTTTATGATTTTCTCTTTGTGTTGATTTCCCAGCAAGCAAGTTAGTTACCTTGGAAAATACTTGAGCATAAGTCTATCATGGAGCCGCTTCAAGTGGTTCTTCAAAGTGGTATTGGTGATTCATGTGGATTTGATAACTTCCCCAGCCTTGGCTTGACTCGTTTAAGAACACGTAACTCTCTCTCTCTCTCTCTCTCTCTCTAACATACACACATGCTTGCGCCGCTAAGCGTCGACTTTGCATGTTTGACTTCCAAAGCACTTGCTAAACTGCGTGAGGAGTTTGTGCGATCATGTGTCACGCTTTTCATGCGGGTTCTATTTTGACTTTAGCCCAACTTATGTTGGATGCGGACTAATCTGTCCCCACATAGTTAACTCCGCTTCCGTTCTACTTGGGGCAATTATATCATGGGGTTTCCTCTGGCCTTTCATTTCACAACACGCGGGGATTGGTATTCGGCTGATCTTGGCAAACAATGACTTCAAAGGTCTCTATGGATATAAGGTACTTCACAAGAACATTTATGTTAATTACTAGCTTGGATCCGTATTACTATTAGATAAGCACTGAGCACAAGTTTTGTTGTTAATGTGCTTGGTTGCAAAATTTCGTCTTGGCTGATGAAGCCGAGTAGGAGATGGCATCTTTTTTGTGAAATTTTCTCATTGCTTACTCACTTTGTGGAGCAACTTTTCTCTCTTTCCTCTCGTTTCGGGTTTTCATTGCTATTTCACTCATTCTTGGGGATGGTCTCTACAATTTGATCAAGATAATAGGAATAACTGTTAGAGAGATGTTCAACAAAGGCAGCGGACTAGCAACCCGCCGATCATCATGGAGTCTCTTGGTAAGGACATCAATCGTGTTGCTTTTCTATAATTGAAGCTAGTGGATGAGAAATTGGCCTACTTGTTGTCATTTCATGATGGAAGGGATAATTGGCCCGACCTACCCAATGCCAAGTACCTTCTTCCATGAAGTGTCTAAACTTCGATTGGATCTCACACATGCGCAACGAGCCAGGACCCATTTGTAAGCAACCTAATCAAGCCTTTACAAGAAAAGTTCGACAAATATTGGAGGGGATGCTGCCTTATATTGGCTGTTGCGGTAGTCATGGATCCAAGATTCAAGATGAAACTTGTAGAATTTAGTTTCTCGAGAATTTTTGGCGAGGATGCTGAAACATGGATTGGACTTGTTGATGATGGTATTCACGAACTCTTTCTTGATTATTTTTCACCCATGCTTCCTCTTAGGAAGCTCCAATGGAGAACGGCACCAAGAGCATCATAAAATCAGAGCTGCCAAATGAAGGAATGCCGAGGAAGGAGTGTCTCATGAAGAGCTGCCACATGATGGTACGGTCATCTCCTTTGGGGATGGGCTTTCGATTTTGATGTCTACTTTTCGGAGATCACTAGTGGCCAGCAAACAAAGTCCGAGTTAGATCAATATTTGGAGGAGTCTCTTCGCCGAGGGCGGGACTTCGATCTATTGGGTTGGTGGAAATTAAATAACTCGAAGTACCCCATTCTTTCCAAGATGGCTGCTGATGTTTTGTCCATACCAATCTCGATTGTTGATCCCGGTGCTGTCTTTGACACCCAAAGCAAGAAGATTGACAGTTATCGCAGATTCATTGCGTCCAGTTATACTTGAAGCTCTTGTTTGCGCCAAGAACTGGCTCCAGTCTGGATCGTCCGAGACTTCTAATGCATTTGTGAAAGCTGAAGTTTAGGTTTAGAATTTCGAATTTTCTTTTCTACTTTTTTAGTTTAGCTTATCTTTGTGTGGATGATTATTCAGAGGTTGAATCAGTAGATGCCGACGGTGGATTCTTGATTTGCGCTCATGTGTTAGATCGTCCCCCTTTCCAATCAAATTAATCATAGTATTTTTGCATTGTGCTTGCAATTTAGATTTTCATTTTGTTTAATAGTTCAGCTAATTTGGGATCTCGTTAAAAACAGCATCCCTCTTTATCCGACTATTATGGCCGTCTCCACGAAATGCTGCATGTCATGTGAGTTTGCACTTAGACACACATGCGTGATGCGATGATATTGTCAACTACGGATCTTGATCATTCGGAATTTATATCCCAAAATCTTGTCTTCCCTACGGGACGGGATTGGCCAAATAAAGCGTACCATGAACCTGCCAAATTCTTGGTCGATGGTAAACTTGGCTGCCTCGTCAATTTGTCCCGCATGAAGAGCGAACGCAACCAAATGAAAAGCAATTCTCCACCATCAAAAAACTAATGGGTTGCGATTTGATGAACCGCTTGTGTTTTTGAGGATGAGTACGTGCACAAGTGGAGTTAAACAATCTTAATTTCACGTAAGAGGATGATTACTAAAGCTTTTCTTTGCCCATGAGCTTAGTTCTCTCTTTTACATTCAACTGGACTCATCGTTGAAGGAGGTTCATTTAATTCCCATCTTCTACGTTGTTAAGACTGATGCTAATGCATACACGATTATTTATAAATTAGAGGTCTGCTTCTTAGTAACAAAAGTTAATTTTGCTTTGATGGCTTTCTCAATGTTACGGAAGAGCAACTTACACTAGTTACCCAACGAGCTGAAGCTTCCCATTTTGTGTTTTTGTCTCTAGGAATGTCCGAGTCTCCTCAGTATTTTGATGTTTCAAGAACAGCTTCACAGACTAGTTACTTACCGCCTTTCTAGCAACAAAGTGGTGTCCGTTGATGGACCAACTTCACCTTGGGAGCAAACCTACTGTCAATTAGCAAGACCGTAGGAAAGGGTGCCGTTAAGCCATAAAAGAGAAACAAGCCGACAGCTCTTCAAACATCCATTCCAGGCGCTCCAAGGTAAGATTTGTCATATGGAATCAATAAATTCAACCGAGAAAGGGAGGAAACACACAAAAACTTCAGTAATGCATTTCAGGGTGACTTATAAAAAACCAAAAGGTACACCTGCTCTCCCATAATCCTAACTCAAAAAACAAAAAATCCTGTAATTATTCCAAGCCAGCATTTTGACTAGTTACATAAGAATGCAAATCAAATGCATCGACCCTTCCACTAGAACTCACTCTCCCATGTCTATTCATAGCTGTATGGCTTGTCACTTGAGGAAATAAGGCCCGTCTAATTCTTAGTGGAACCAAACCGTGGCTGCTTAATTTCGCCCGGAGGTTACAACTGAATGATACACTTAACAAATCAGCCATTATGACTCGCCACCTCCAAACATACCCATCATATCCTTGCCGAACCCATTTGCTTCATCAAGTTCTCAAACCACCCATGCCACCAATCGCTTTAGCATCCGAGGTGGAAGAACTCGCTCATGTCTTTGTGCATTCATGTTTCGAGACCGCATGTTCATATCACCCCGCGTTGGGATCTTAAGTCCCTTCATTTTGCTCCAAATCTTGGCAAGCCGCTTATACTCTTCCAACATTTCCATAACTTCTCGACATGGCGACCGGAACCCCTTGCTATCCGCATGATTCTAGAGTCATTCATGATCTTTGGATTTGAACTGTCTAACTCGAAACAAATCAAACTTGTTTAATCAGGCTCGAGAGGCAAGGATTTGAATTTAAAACTTTCACTTTGCAGCCATAAGCCAAAATAATAAACAGCTAAACTATATATTCTTGCATGACTTGCCTTCATTTGTCATTGAGTCCATCATGGTCATGTATCTTTTGATCTTTGCTGGCTTTCTTTCTCTTGACCCTTTGGCATCAATGCTGAACCGAACCCGGTAGCATTGAAAAAACCTTTGGCATCAAGTCGGTAACTCTTTAAAGCCTGTCCACATCCATATGAGAAGTCATCGACTTCCCTCGGCAACTCTTTTAACATGACCGAAACGGGCGTCCACCAATTTTAGATCTTTTCCTTCACCTGCAATATGACAGATGCAAAGACGAAATTTAGAATAAGAATCTTTGGCAAATAAACCCTTTAGTTTATCGAATAAAACTTTTAGTTTTCTGTTTTCAAAAACAAAAGTGAACGTTGTTTAGCTAAGAGTGTCGCACAACTTCCCTCATTCGGGTTTATAACCGAGCTGCCACGAAGAACCCTAGACACATGGCGAGACGGTTCTTGGGAAGCTCGGAGAAACCCTGGGTGCCCAAGATTGCCATTTCCCGAATATTACACCATATGGTGCTTTGTATGGTCCATCGGGTGCCCCAATATCAAAAGCAGTCCAAAACAACCAAAATGTGAGTGGGGCGATGATGCAACCCATGGCTGTTCCTACCAGTTGACTCACAAACATGGATTTTGCAGATGATAAAGTTAGGTAACTTTGTCTTGAAATCTTGCATAAGATCAGCGGCTGTTGAGACAATGGTCATCATAACCCCACATCCGCTAAACCAGCTACCACACCCCCATTAGACCCGACCAAAGATGCCATCATGAAGAGTCCAATCTTCCCATAAGTTGAGGCCAAACTCCAATTTGTTAAGCCGGTACCATAAGAATTGCGAAGGCGAGTGCGGGAGCAATAATGTATGAACTTAGAACCAGATACCAACGAAGAGGTGGAAAAATCATTGGAATTGTCACGGTGGATATTGCGGCAAGGCCCACATAGCCAGATGCTGCAAACCGGGGAGGGTATTCGGTCTTTCACGCATTACATGTACAAGACGGGAACTTTCAAGCTGCAATTAAAAGAACAAAATATAATTATCCCACTTTTACTTAAGAAAACAAAGTATATGTTTGAATAATACAAGTAAAAAATTACCTCCGATTCAGCCATCCAATAAATTTACACATGTAACACCAAATGCTTGACCTGTTAAAGAGGAAAAAGATGCGATCAGCCACCATTTTTCATTACTTCAAAGTAAAAAGTCTTCAAAACTATGCAACATAAGTTCCAAATTGATCAAATACACCGACAAAATTGATTTCTTTTGTTTTACTGTTTGAAAATGACTTGATAGTCGACATCTCGTTTATCACTTTTGTTGTTTTAGTTTGCATAGTTTTGTCTTTAGACAATAATTCAATCTTGAACATATGAAGTAATGAAAAATTAGCACTCAAACTATAGAAGGTGTCCAATCTTTCTTGGCAATAAACGACAATACTTGAATTTTCACTTTTTCTTTCAACATCCATCAAGAAAAAAATTCCCAAGAGATGAGAGCAGCTTCCCCATGCTTCTTTTAGTACGCAATGATTGGACATGTGCTATAGAATGATTGCTTCGACGATCGCAAAGTCATGTTTAAGCTAATTTAGACAAACTTAAAAAACTGAAGATTCATATCTTTGGACAATGTCATCTCACAGCATTATATGATGGAACTATTATTTATCATGACAATGAAAATGGGAAATATTAACTTGAAGGCCATTCTTATGGAACAGAACAAGTGTCAAGTGGTCTTGGGACACCTTGATTTGGGTCCACTAGTTCATTAGTTGATAGGTTTCACATGCACCGAGAAGAAAGCAATTATACCAGGCGTCTAAGCATTTTGCATCAATACATGGCCAATGACACCGAGAAGGAGCATATCAAACTGCGTTTGAAACACAAACAAATATTTGCAAAAAGCAGTTGTTTCTGCTAAAGGTAAAGATTTTGTAGGTGCTTTTCAGTGACCAAATGACATCGGTTATGGGCGTGCGACATATCAAATCGAAGCTCTAAAAGTGTATTTTTATGTCCAGAAGGGCTTGAAGTCAAAAACTTTATCTAACACCTTGTTTCAGTCAAAACAGTAAGTGACATCAGATATACGAAATTGCAGATCAAGGCAAATCAAGTTCAATCAACCTCAAATTCACGATCATTGATCGTCTTGAAAGACAGGGAAAGAGCGACTGAGGATTGCAGGACGTAAGGTACAGATACGCCAAATTATCGCCCAATCATGATATTCACTATTTTTAATAACTACCCATATATTAACCTTAAGAAGCAATAAAGATAGCTCCTTGTCCCCGGTCCTCTTCTCAAACATCATAAAAGTTCGACCTTTCACCCATCTAAAACAGGAAGACATACACTCGAGCTTAAAAACAGAGAGAGATCAACCAAAGATGCCAGGGTACATCGTCGGAACCCTTGCGTAACGGATCAAAGCAACCTGATTGCACCCTAATCTAACACCTCAGCACAAAAAAAAAATTGCATTTTGATCACGTTCCACACCCGGTACTCAGCAGAGATAAAGCTTTCGAGCAGCAAACCAAGGATCGCCCTCCACCAAAAATCGAACCTTCGTCCGGGAAATCACGGGGAAGAGATCGGATTCCAAAGAAAAATAAAAACCCAGAACGGATAACCCCAACAGAGAAAATGCGCGCAGAATGAGCCCCTTGACGATGAAAGCGAAGTGCCGCCGACGCTCGCGATCAACATCAATCGCAATCGGAAGGCGAGACAAGAGGTCGAAACTCGAGCTCTCGAACGTAAAACAAGCAATGGCGGCAAACGAGGAGGAGGAGGAGGAGAAGAGAAACTCACGGATGGATCGCGAATTAGATCGGGACGGTGCGGGAGAAGATGGGGAGAGATCGAATCAAGCGCTCGATTGGGGCCCACCTCCAGAATTCGAAATTTTCTCCACCCAGAAAAGGAGCGGAGCAGAGCACAGCAGCGAGAGCGATCTTGACTTTTGTGCCAGAGAAAGCAGAAATCACCACAAACCCAGTAGAAGAAGATGAAGAAGCAGAAGAAACCCACGGCCGACCTCTACTACCTTTCTCACGCCGATGACTCGGTGGTCGAAGACCTCATCTCCCTGGCCCAAGGACCTCTACGTCCTCGAGAAAAACGCCGCGATCAACAGCTCCTCCTTCACTGCCGACGACTCCTTGCCCCCCAACCTCGAGTTCCCGTTTTCCGCAAGCTCAAATCCTTCCTTCTCTCCAAACCCCAAACTACGCTCCTGAATTCGAGCTATCGCAAGATGAAGACACAATAGCCGTCGCCCCCATATAAGGCGGCTGCTTCTGGTGCTCGCCAAAGAAGCCGATGCCGAGGCTGTTGCTATTAAGTAGGGGTTGATATTTTTGACCAGGATCGAGGGAGGGCAGAGAGAGGAGGTTGCACGCCGGTCGGTCGCTCGTGGTCGTCTCGCCGGTATCCTCCTGCTTTGTCGGTTGCTCGCGGTGGTTCGCCGGTCGGAAAAAGCTAGGGCACAGAGAGAGAGTTTGTCGGGAGTTCGTTCGGGAGAGAGAGCGAGTGTAGAGAGAGACGAAAGGAGAGAGACGAAAGGAAAGAACTGAAAACCCTAGCTACAGTGCAGAAATATTTTCAAAATGGCGCCTGAAATCGTGGGTCCCGCGCGACACGTGTCGCGCTGCGAGTGCCTTCTTGTTTGCCACGTTGATACATAAGACGTACCCAATATTTTCTCGTCCTGTACATCACTCTGTTCTTTTTGACCATGACTTTCTCGAATCACGCGGCAGTGACAATCAAAGAGAGCCATAGAAAAGAAAATAAAGGTAAATTATTGCACGCCTAATTTGCACGGAAGGTGCATAAAATTTACGCGTGTCCTTTCTTTCTTTTCCTCTGTTGACTTTTCTTTTTCTTTTTTTTTGGGACAAGTTCCTCTGTTGACTTGAGTTGCTTTTTTTACTAATAAAGAAATAAAAACAAAAACTAACTAATCATTTCCGATGCTCCCAGTCGATAAAGAATATCGTCCACTAATTAATTTATTAAAAAGCAGATAGCAATAGAAAATAAAATAAAAGGATAATCAATGCACGCATAATATCCGTGGGAGGTGCATAAAATTTATGTCGTATCCTTACTATTATTTTTTTTTTCTTTTCTTGTCTTGACTTGCTTTTTTTGCTAATAAAAAAATATAAACTAAAATCAACCGATAAATCTGATGCGCCGAGTCGGCAAGCATAATCTCCACCGAAGTGATTTAATAAAAAGCAAATAGCAATAGAAGAGAAAACAAAAGGTCAATCAATGCACGCGTAATTTTCGCAACATTCTGTAGAAGGTGTGTGGAACCTGCTTCATGACTTGCCTTGCCTTTTTTATTAATAAAAAAAGTGGGGCTTCCTGTTTATGCACTGGTCGCAATTTCCCAATGAAAGTGGGGCTTCCTGTTTCTTTGATACAGGATATGCGTTCCAAGGATATGCAAACTTGTGACAGCTGTAGCCTCATTTTCCCTCGTAAAAGTATGAAAAAGATGGAAGGCCCAAGTGGTGAAGCTCAAATTATGTGCCAAGGTCCATAGTTGCATTCTTTTTTTATTTTTAAATAGAACTTTCATGACAAGTCTACGAGATGAATTGGGGTACTGACCAATGTCACGTGCATCATTTCTACAGTTACTGAAATCCAAACAATACTGGGGAATATGCAAGAAAATTTGGCATCATTCCGACAATGGAGATTGGGTAAGATATCTAACTGTTGACATAGTTGACTTATTCTCATTGAAAATGATGAGTTGTTTGATGTTGTATCTTGCTGTGTGGAATTCTTTTCTAGGTATGTTGCGATGGTTGCAATGTATGGGTGCATGCTGAGTGTGCCAATATCTCTAGCCGACTTTTAAAGGTGAGCATGCATTATTTGGTTTTGTTCCTAGATCTATTTTGCAAGCACATGGGAATTGTCTCTTACATAATTACACTTGAAGGAGCTACGGCGCTCTGATTACTACTGCCCAGATTGGAGGCCAAGACCACTTGCAAAAGGCCAAACTGTTAGAAAATAGTAAAATTGGTTTTGTGTTTTGATTAGCTTATTTGTCTTTTAATTGTTTTTTGGCTATGTGTAAGCAAGAGTTAGTCGGTTTGTAAACCGTCAAAGAAACGTGTGCTACAGCACCACGTCTCTCCAAGCCGTCGGAGAAGAAAAATCATGAAGAAAGTACAAGTATCTTGGGGCACACAATAAAATAATAATATACTTGTTGCTGGAGTCTTCAAGAGCAGGAAGCAAACTTCAACTTGGACGTGAAGAGATATGCAGCCCACAATTTTTGACTGCCAAGAAGAAAAGTTCAAATTTAACTCTTGCAGGTTTGAAGTCCATGTGGTGAAGTACTTTTAGATATAGGGTTATGTTAGTTTTTTTTTTTTTTTTTTTTTTTTTTTAGTGTGTGAGAGAGTGAGATTTTAGAGAGAGTTTTAAGCTTAGCAAAGTTAGTGTGTGTACTCTATTAAGCCAGTTAGTGTGTGTACTCTATTAAGCCTTTGCAAGGCATAATGTGCAATATAATCTCTCTTTGTGTGTGTACTCTCTCCCTCCAAGTCCTTTTGGTTCCAACAATTGGTATCAGAGCTAGCAATGGCATCCACTAGTTCCGTTCAGATGCAACTTCCGAAGTTGAACAGAAAAAATTACAACAACTGGTTCGTAAGTCCCAAGACTTGTGGAACCTGGTGGAGAACGGCTACACCGAAGTAGCTGATGTTGAAGAATTCAATGCTTTGAGGAAGGAGGAGAAAGAAGGGTTGGTGGAATCTCGAAAGAAAGATCAGAAAGCATTATATGCGATCTTTCAAGCTGTGGAGGAGACGATATTTGAAAAAATATCGAGTGCTGAGACAGCGAAAGAAGGTGGGATATATTGCAAAAATCCTACAAAGGTGATGATCGTGTCAGGCGGGTGCGGCTCCAAACACTTCGAGGAGATTTTGAGTCTTTACACATGAATGACTCGAATCTATCTCGGCTTACTTTGATCGTGTACAAACCATCGTTAACCAAGCGAGGGTTAATGGTGAAGAGCTCCAAGATGTACGAGTCGTAGAAAAATCTTGAGGTCCTTGACTGAAAGATTTGACTACGTGGTTGCGGCGATCGAAGAAGGCCAAGATATATCAACGATGACGTTGGAGAGGTTGATGGGTTCATTATGTTTGCATGAGCAAAGAATGAACCAGAAGTCTATCGGTTCGAATTCGAGCAAGCACTTTGCAGTCGGGTCACTCAATCAAATCGAGGAGGTCATCATGGTGGCCGAGGTCGTGGAGGTCGTGGAGGTGTTGGAGGTAGAGGTGGAAATCTGAATTCCACTAAAAGATATCAAGCACGTGACAAATCAAAAGTCAAGTGTTTTAACTGTAACAAATTCGGACATTACAAATCCGAATGTCGAGCAAACATGAGGCAAGAGCAGCCAGAATATGTGCACGCTTATTTGTTGATGCAAATGAAGGCGTGGTGTTAGCATGCCAAATGGATGACTCAAGTACCATGGACACAAAAATTTGGTACCTTGATACTGGGTGCAGCAATCACATGTGTGGTCAAAAGGAGCTATTTTCGAAGTTAGATGAGACGGTTCGTGGTGAAGTCAACTTCGGGAATAAATCCAAAATTCTCGTGATGGGCAAAGGTAACATTGATATCAACTCAAAAGATGGTACTAATGTTACTATTGTAGACGTTTACTTTGTGCCGGGACTCTTTTGGAATTTGCTGAGTGTTGGGCAACTATCCAAAAAAGGCCACAGAGTTAACATTGAAAATGGTGTGTGCACCATTAGAGGCGCAAACAATAAGTTGATTACGACAACACAGATGACGAAGAACCGGATGTTTCCTCTATCCCTTCAGACGAAGACTCTATTGAGTTTCCAAGCAATGATAAAAGACAGCAAGTGGCTATGGCATCTTCGGTTCAGTCATCTAAATTTTCGTGGACTTAAATTACTAGTCCAGAAAAAGATGGTGACTGGCATGCCCTTGATCGATGCTCCAGACCGCTCATGTGAAGGATGTCTCATTGGAAAGCAACATCGGAAATCTTTTCCAATTGGGAGAGCTAGAAGAGCCAAGCAACCTCTGGAGTTGGTACATACAGATATCTATGGCCCTGTTGAGGTGGAATCATTTGGACAAAAAAGGTACACGCTAATTTTTGTCGATGATTTTACTAGAAAAACATGGGCTTATTTTTTGAGAGAAAAATCCGAAGCTTTTGGCAAATTTAAAGAATTCAAAGTCTATGTTGAGAAACAGAGTGGCTTTAATTTAAAGACATTGAGATCGGATAGAGGTGGAGAGTTTACTTCCAACGAATTTGACAATTATTGTAAAATTCATGGAGTGAAACGTCGGATTTGCTAGCTATACTCCTCTAGCAAAAACGGTATAGCGAAAGAAAGAATAGAACAATTTTGAAATGGCAAGAAGTATGCTAAAGGCTAAAGCATTACCGAAAAAGTTTTGGGCAGAAGCCGTTGCTTGTGCTGTATTTGTGTTGAACAGGTGTCCAACAAGGAGTGTTCTCGGAAGAACTCCAGAAGAGGCTTGGAGCGGCAACAAGCCAGATGTTTCGTTCCTACGGGTATTTGGGTGCGTAGCATATCCCCATATATCGGACGAACGAAGAAAAAAGTTGGATGATAAAAGCGAGAAGTGCATTTTCATTGGATATAGTAATGTGACTAAGGGTTATAAGCTATATAATCCTATCACGGAGAAGGTAATTATTAGCAGGGATGTCCAATTTTTTGAAGATGAAACCTGGGACTGGAATCAAAAGGCTGACTAGAAAGACATTTCTATGGAAGATGAACTATTGGTGAGGGAGACCGAAGAATCTTCAATTGAAGATTCATCACTTTCACCTGGTAGTTCATCCTCCTCACTAGCAACGACTGCAGAACCATTGATTCGTCGTTCACAACGACTGCGTAAAATTCAAGGATTATGTGGTCACAAGAGTTGATCATAATGACAGTGACGAAATCACTGATGAAACAATGGTAAACTTTTGTTTATTTACCGAATGTGACCCCATATCCTATGATGATGCAGCAGCAGATGAGAAGTGGAACCAAGCAATGGATGAAGAAATCCACTCCATTGAAAAGAATGACACGTGGGTGCTAACTTCTTTACCACCTAGTAAGAAGCCTATAGGTGTGGATGTACAAAACGAAGTACAAACCCAACGGTCAGGTGGACCGTTACAAAGCTAGACTGGTGGTGAAAGGCTACAAGCAAAAGCCAGGTATTGATTATTTTGAAGTATTTGCACCAGTGGCTCGAATGGATACCATTCGAATGATCTTGGCACTTGCAGCTCAGAATCGTTGGAAAATCCATCAAATGGATGTGAAATCGGCATTCCTTAATGGTTTTCTTGATGCGGAAGTATATGTGGAGCAACCACAAGGTTATGTGAAGAAAAGGCGTGAAAATCAAGTTTATAAACTGAAGAAAGCGTTGTATGGGCTAAAACAGGCACCTCGAGCTTGGTACACGAGGATTGATACTTACCTATTGGAGCATGGCTTTCAAAAGTGCCCTTATGAGCATACACTGTATATCAAGTCAAATACTAACGGCAATATTATAATTGTTTGCCTTTATGTTGATGATTTGATATTTACGGGAAGTCATGTGAGAAGATGTTTGCTAAATTCGGGAGGCCATGACAAGTCAATTTGAGATGACAAATTTGGGATTAATGTCCTATTTTACGGGCCTTGAAGTGAAGCGGACAAATGAAGGCATATTTGTTTCACAGCGAAGTATGCTAATGATATCTTGAAGCGATTCAATATGGAAACGCTCAAATCAATTCGAACTCCTGTAGCAGAACGGTTGGAGTTGAAGAAAGAAGGAACCGGTGAACTGGTAAATCCCACTTATTTTAAAAGTATTGTTAGCAGTTTAAGATATTTGGCTACCACTAGGCCAGATATAACTTATGTCGTGGGAATTATTAGTCGGTTTATGGAGAAACCATATCAATCACATTTGCAAGCAGCAAAAAGAATTTTAAGGTATGTCAGTGGAACTCGTGATCATGGAATTTTATATTCTTACACTAACAACTTCAATTTAGTGGGGTATACGGACGGTGATTGGGCGGGTGATATCAAAACACGGAAGAGCACTTCCGGATATGCGTTCTTTCTTGGATCGGGAATAATTTCTTGGTCATCAAAGAAACAACAAGTTATTGCACTCTCAACAGTTGAAGCGGAATACATTGCAGTATCTTCAGCAGCATGTCAGGCAATGTAGCTTTGAAGGATGCTTTTTGAGCTTATGCATGAACAAAAAGGTCCTACTAAATTGATGTGTGATAACAAGTCAGCGATTGCACTGGCCAAGAATCCCGTATTTCATGGCAGGAGCAAACATATCGACATCAAGTATCATTATATTCGTGAGCTGATTAAAGAAGGTGAGATTGAACTTGATTTCTGTAAATTCGAAGACCAGACTGCAGATATTTTGACAAAACCATTGAAGGCGGATTTGTTCGAGAAATTGAAGACAATGCTTGGTGTCGTAGTTTTACAAAATCAATTTTAAGGGAGGCTGTTAGAAAATAGTAAAATTGGTTTTGCGTTTTGATTAGCTTATTTGTCTTTTAATTGTTTTTTGGCTATGTGTAAGCAAGAGTTAGTCGGTTTGTAAACCGTCAAAGAAGCGTGTGCTACAGCACCACGTCTCTCCAAGCCGCCGGAGAAGAAAAATCATGAAGAAAGTACAAGTATCTTGGGCACACAATAAAATAATAATATACTTGTTGCTGGAGTCTTCAAGAGCAGGAAGCAAACTTCAACTTGGACGTGAAGAGATACGCAGCCCACAATTTTTGACTGCCAAGAAGAAAAGTTCAAATTTAACTCTTGCAGGTTTGAAGTCCCTGCGGTGAAGTACTTTTAGATATAGGGTTATGTTAGTTTTTTTCTTTTTTCTTTTTTAGTGTGTGAGAGAGTGAGATTTTAGAGAGAGTTTTAAGCTTAGCAAAGTTAGTGTGTGTATATTAAGCCTTTGCAAGACATATTGTGCAATATAATCTCTCTTTGTGTGTGTACTCTCTCCCTCCAAGTCCTTTTGGTTCCAACAATCTTACAGAAATTGGAGCCAAAAGAGAAGTATGCTCATAGATACGTTACCTGTTTTGGTCAGTTATATAGTCTGCTTGCATGGGTGCTCGTGCGTACGTGCGCATATGCCTTTATGGTTGGGTTAGGACTTGAACGAGATTGCTTGAATTTGCTTGAAACAAGTTGGTGGAAAACAAGCAAGCTCCTTTGCCTGACAAGGTTTCTGTGGTGTGCAATGGCATGGAAGGGTCATATATTCCAAAACTTCATCCGTAAGCCTTGATCTTGCCGATTGAATTTCGTATAATGCTGCTTCATCTTTTCTGTCCTATCAACATTTTTCTTTTCGTCTTTTGTAGATTGAGCTTCTTTCTTTTAGTTATGACTAATTAACTTAGCTTATCGGCTTTTACAGTATAGTTAGTCTGTTGTCTACTTTGGAATTTAAGTGATCCGAATGGTGTGTATTGAAGACCTTTTATTATGGAAAACCTGCATAACTTGGGAAAGCTTTTAATTTTCACAGGGGTTGTTGATAAGCCGTCTTGATTTCGTTTGTCTTTGTAGAATTGTGTGCAAGTGTGGCTCATGTGGTTTAAAGATGCAGACACCTAGTGAATGGGAACGACACACAGGTTGCAGAGCCAAAAAGTGGAAGCACAGTGTCAAAATCAAGGATACGAGAGAACCACTGGAGAAATGGGATGGTACACTTTTCTGTGACTTCACGGCATCACTTGCGCTCTTTCCTCATCTATCGACTTATACTAGACTTGCTTATGTAGTCTGCTCGATTCTTCTATTTATAAATAATCAATCATGAACTTTGTTTGAATATTTCCAGCGTCAAATGTACTAAGAAAGTAAACACCAAGGAGTAGCTTTTCCTTATACAACTCGTGGTGTGGTGTAGTGTCCATGATTTATACTTTGTGTGCAGGTCATTAACATATAACCTACTACAGGGGAGCATGGGTTTGTACATTATGAATTCGCATATCATGTTTCTGGAATCTATAGTCTTGGTCATCTTAAGAATGATGTCTTTTAGTGTATTAATTAGTTATCTTTCAGCACACATCATTTGAGTTTCTGTATCTCCTTAATTTAATGTTTTTCTCATGTGGAAGATTTCCAATAGAAGCATTTTTTTACTAAAAATGAAAAAAAAAAAAAAAAAAAAAAAAGAACCTGTTGGAACCTGGAACCGACCCTGGAACCTGTGATAGGGTAGGTTCCAGGTTCCAATAAATGAGGAACCTGTACCCAAAGGTATATTTCAGGTTCTAAGCGAAACCTGTAAGGAACCGAAAACCGCTCACCCCTACAACTATGAACATACTAGTGCTGATCTAAGAAAAGGGTTTTGATTTGAGTATGTCTTCACCAATAATTGGTACGTCATATTTTTCTTTATGCACTAGACATTCTAGTTACAGATTGGATAAGTATTTCCTTTTCCTTTCATTGCTCGGGCATGAAAATAAACCAAGCCTTTTATTTAGTTGAAAGTGATGCAATTGGTTCAATGTATAAATTGAAGAAATTACAAAACCTGTAAATGATTTCTTGGTACGCCAATATCTTAGTTTTTGATACTTTGGGGCGAATGATCTTCCGCTCAAGTAGGGCCCTTTTCATCATATGCTTAGCGATTATAATCCCAAACAAATTAAAGTGCAAGTCCTTTTCAAAAACTATTTGGACGAGAGTTCCTAAGAAAGATTTTCTCTAAGTGTTCCATTCAAATTACTTGGTTCAAAAGAAGATTTTCACATTAAACAAGCGTACTAATTACATCGATCATTATGAATCTAACGTGATTTGACAATATGCAGGGGAGTATTTGCTCATCACTTTCGTGCTAGCTTCACTTATTGCGACTTTACTCTTTAAAGAAAAATGATAAAATTTGATTTTGATGCTCATAATTGGAGTGAATCCAAGGATAGAGTGAGTCTAGTGACTGATTTTCATTGCATTTCTGTTACAAAAATGCTCATATTTCGACCCTTAAAAATATCACATGTTCACCAATCAGCAAATATTTGAAGAATTGACGAGCTCAAATTTCTCAAATTTTTATTTGATACTAATTTAGTGACTTCAAGCTCTTAGTAAAATAATATCTACTTTAAGCTCTCTTTTAAAAAAAGAGTTAATACCCTGAAAAACCCCAAACTGGTACACTTGTGACAAATTTACTCCAAACTATTTTTTTGACCATGAAAAACCCCAAATTGGTAAACTTGTAACAAATTTACCTCGACTGACTATAAAAAACTCTAAACTGGTACATTTATGACAAATTTACCCCAAACCAATTTATTCGACTGTAAAAAACCTTAAGCTGGTAAATTTGTGACAAATATGCCATATACTAAATTGGATTAATACCACAAAAAAATCATAAAAATTGTAAACTGTGAAAAACGGAGCGTAAAATCTTAAATTGGTATACTGGTTAACTGTCATGTGTCATTTAATTTAATAATTTGAGAATAAAATTTAACGAAAACTAACATAGGGTAAATTTGTCACAAGTGTACCGGTTTGGGGTAAATTTGTCAAGGGTATACAAGTTTGGGATTTTTGGTGGTCAAAAAAATAGTTTGGGGTAAATTTGTCGCAAGTGTACCAGTTTGGGGTTTTTCAGGGTATTAACCCTTTAAAAAAATAACCTCATGCAAGTTATTATTTGGAATTTTCATTTATTAGTTTTGAAAGATGCCCCGTGTTTCCGACTAAGAAGACTTATAAAGCTGAAAGCCTATAATAAGCTATGATTTTAATTGAATATTTTTATCCAAATTCATTTAACTAACTTTCTGAAAATAAGCCCCAATCCCAGTGTCGCTTCTTCGGCCACAGTGTAATCAACTCGGCCTATTTCATTTTCAGGACCTACTTCACTACTTTACCAGTTCAAATTGCATGAACACAATTTGTTCGCTCGAACGTGCCTAAAAGTCTTTAGTTCTAAGAATAATTTCACAACCGGCAATCACCTCTCACCCCAATTTCCTTCAATTTGGTATTGACATCTCCGAAGTGTGATTTTTTTTTTAAAAAAATCATTAGATTATTTTCTTTAGTGGAAAATCGTGAGCATAAGTGAAAAGCAAGTTGAATATTACTCATGTTGACATTAAGCGCCATCTAAAATGAGATGTAAAAATGGGAACCAAAATGTGTCCCCTAACACTACTTTGAATGATTTTACTTCAGAGTAAAGTTTACTTATTAACCTATTTTTACTTATATAGGCACATGCTTGTACCTTGATTCATATTTGATGAAATCAAACTGTGTAATATGTGTTTCAACTTTCTAACATCACACTTAGACCTCGATTCATATTTGCATTACCTTGGTCCTCACGGGATCTTTTTGGCTCCTTTTACTTTTTCTATATCTATTATTCTTTTTATTTTTTTTGGGCTCAGACATGGGAAGGACACCAGTCTCACAGATGAGAGAGCTATGGGCACGGGTCATCAGGTTTATTGCCTTAAGAGGCTTCGATCACCAGTAAAACCAATATTGAACGTGACGGCACTAATCCATCCTCTCATGCTAAGCCCACAATGAATTCTCTTGTTTTTTATCCCTCTTTTTCGTTTTTTTCCCTATCGTCTTCTTCCTATCATCTTCCTCGCGCATATCTCGAAAACCTCTGCTCTACTAAATAAACAAATTCAACGTCATCGTTGATCGACGTATTCAAGCATTGAATGAAACATCACCGTTGTCTGGCTTTAGTTGCCTGGAGCACCACCATCGTCCGTTAACCATGATGCATAAGCCGAGATTTGCAGAAAGACACGCCGGATATGAGGGGAAGAACTGGACCTCATCCAGTGGGAGATTCACCAAGCTAATCAACGTATGGGGCAAAGATTTCGAGCCACTTTTCCCGCCAAGCAAAACGAACAATCACCATGGGGGCCGGATAGATGCAAAAAATAGCAAAAATAGAGAGTCGGTGAGGGTGACACATTTGGAGACCAAAAAGTGTACTGGAAAGGAAAGCAGATCTGTAGTAAATGGGGAAAAACATTTTAATCCACAATGCATAGACTAACAACCACATCCCATACTCAGTATCGTTCAACAAAATCAATCCGAATGTGTCAGTTTTGCTTCCTAATCAATCAACAGCATGTGACAAGGATCACAGATTTGACTCACTCATTCCATCAAACACTTGGTCAGAATCTCAGGAAAAAGACTCAATGTAACACCGCACAACAATCCAAATACTTCTTTCTTTGCACAAAGGATTTGATTCATCGAGGAAAAAAATGGTTTCGATCCGGTCTCTTCCCAGACATAAACCAGCGTCAACTTCAAACTAAATCTTCACTCATGAAATGACCGAAAGAAATGTTCCAAAACCAACCTTACCGAGGTCGGATTTTCAACCACGACTGCTGAGTAAACTCGTCCAGAGAGGCTCAGGTAAGCGTCGATCGACGAACTTGAGATCGATACATGGAGATCGAGCGGGACTTGACAGCTTCAGAGTTTTCGCCTACAAAACAAGGCAAGGCAACGCTTCTCCCAATACTTCACAGAAACAAGAGATCCACAGTGACGAGCAATAATTGAATGCCGGAACCGGGACTCCAAGTACGGCGGCTACAGCGATCGGTGTCGATGGACGTGGCTTTGGGCAAAAGGCTCAACTGCCTCGGATGGATTGAATGTAAAAACAGAGGGTAACAGAGTTTCTGGGACATGGCAAGGGAATGGTGGCGAGTGATGACGGAAGACGTCCGACTGGGAAGGACGGAGTCCGAAAATCTCCCGGAGTGCTCTCAAAATTTGTTATCATCCCCGCTCTGTGTTTTTACTTCTAGAGTAATTTCTATCTCACTTTCTTGCCTCACTCTCTTTCTCTGTGACATTCCCCCCAAAACACGATCCTCTGTCCCGTCTTGCTCAGAAAAAAACCGACATTCCCTCCTTTGTGTCGCGTCCTCTGTGCGAGCGGTTATGAAGAGAGAGAGGTCTGAGAGAGAATGCCCAATGATGAAGAAGACGATGAATATTATCTGGTCTCTCCCTACGGTAGAAGATCTCTATCTTCTTCTCCTCCTTCTCCTTTTTTTCGCGTGTTGTCCGTTAGTCCGCCTTGAGAATGCTGAAATGGGCAGGTTTTATAGATGGGCCAGAGTTGCGCGAATAGGGCCATACGAATTGATGGATAGGGCCTTTTCTTTTCTTTTTCTCTTTCTCATATTTTAAATATTTTTTTATCACTTAAATGCATATCTAATTTATCAACTAAAATGCAAGTGTCAATTCCCGTGTGTCTGGTAAAGCTCATAGTGACATGTAAAATTGCGAAAGTTGTTAATCAAACGTATCCATCTCATTCTCAACTCAATTTTGATAAACTTCATATCAATGTCTCTTCTTCTACGGATGGCATCTTGTTATTCACATGTTCTTCTTGGTTTCTCAGGATTATGTACAGCACGTAAGACATTGTTTCAATTTTATACTAATTCAAATCTCTGCATTACATGGTATGTGTACATTGTTGAATATGTGGTAACAAGATCAAATCATGATTCAAATCCTTTTTGTTCTATTCCCATTAAGTGATTTTGTGACGTTCACACATGATATGTATGAAAGGTTCCAGCCTATGAGCTTGGTAAATGCAAATAGTGTTATTCGACATCCATGCTTTTTAACTTTTCTTGAGAAGTGGAGGTTGCATAACTCTTTTTAGCCATGGTTTCGACTAAAAACTTTGAAAGCCGCAAGAAGCCACTTCTTCGACCAACTAATTTTATCCAACTCCTTCGTCCAGCTTTCCAGAAACAAGCCACTTCTTCGGCCGCAAGATGTTCAACACGTCCTAATTTATTTGCAGGACTTAAATAAAATTTTGACGGCTTCACCTAAGAAATTTCCCCCATGCGAGTCGAGCGAAGACTTGCAAAAATAATTAACGTAAGACAGGGTCATCCTTACACTTCAAAGACTTGCAAAAAACAATTTAATCTCCTTGAGACTCCAAACTATCACTTTTCACTCATGCAAATATTTTCATTAAAAGACTAATACACTTTATTTCCATAAGAGATAAATTTTCTCAAACTATCCTCGAGAATTCTACAGCTAGGTCTATGTTGACACTAGATTAATTTTGTTGATCATAAAATGCACTCACATATGTTATTCGTTATTTGGAAGTAAATTATTGTATTTAAGTATTTTCTTACAGGATTTCGGAAAATGGCCAAAAAAAAAAAAAGATCATCCTTAATCTACAACACAGGGCTGCGTATTCAGCCAATTTACCTTTTGGATGACCGGCTTTCTTGTAGTTTTGAATATGAACTTATCCGCCCAATTCAGTAAATGTCTGGCCATTTACCCTGTTATAATCTTGAAGATCCCGAACATGACAAGAGGCAGAGAGCACTTTGATACTTTAGAGCAGTTAAAAAGGGGCTGTAGGCAAGTGGATTTTCAAAGAAATGAATCCCCATCATAACATAGGCTATAACATATGATCTTTCCACAATATATATTAGATAGACCCATTTTATTATCACTTAAATATATTGTATTAGTCGCAACGTTTTTTTTTTTTTGGGGGGGAGGAGGGGCTCAGCTGCTCAAGGATGAATTAGTGCCGAGGTGCTGGTGATAAAGCGACCCAAAAACAGATTACAAGCCAATAGTCTCTGTGGCTTCTTCAGGCGGGCTTCGCTTCTTAAGGAACATCCCCAGTTGCCCACAGACAATTACCTTTAATGATTTAAACTTTTGAGCAGAAATCCTTAACAAATAATGTAAAAATAGGTAGATGAGATTCAATGTGGCCATATTATGTTTTTTCTGTGACATGATTGGCTTATAGCAAAGGGTAGCACTTGCAGTATACCCCGTACAATCCCCACGCCCACTAGACGAGAAAATATTGGGTACGTCTTATGCTCCAGCGTGGCAAACAAGAAGGCAATGGGAGCGCGACACGTGTCCTCGTGGGACCCATAAAGTCCAGCGTTTGCGCTCGACTCAGCGCTTCTTCCTCTCTCCTCTAACTCTCATCTCGGCTAGTGGCTCGGCTTGGCTGGCAGAAGAAAGGACGTCCTCTCCTCCTGGCCTGCACGCTTAGACGGAACATGGAGAGCTAAAGCCCTAGTAGGCTAAAGTTGCAACTGCCAAGAACTTTCATAATGAATTTTCTAGATCGCTCATTGAAGAGATAGGCAACATCAAGGAAGATCTCCTATGTAGCTTAACTTATGAACATTGTTGACGATTTCATTTTGTTTTTCTAATAATACCTCGGACAACAATTTTTTCCCAAAGGAACTAAATTATTAATAGTATGTCTTGAGTTCGAGCCTATAAAAGAAACTTTCCTAATTTGAATAAGTTTCCTAGTTTGAAAATTTTCTACTTTAGATCTTTTTTTCCTATATTAGAAGTGAGTCTTCTTTATGAAGAGTATCCAAGATATGGCTTCCTCGTGAATTACATCTTGAAGTAATTTGAGAATGTCAAAGCCAATTACAATTTTATGTCAAAGTTTGTAAATTCCTTGGTGCGAGTTGTTGTAAATTGATGCCAAAATAATTGGACTTTACAATTAAATCAATGTGAAATTACTAAAGAAATTACGATAAATAATAAATAAAACTAGACAATTATGTGGACCTATCCAAGTATTAGTACTTATTTTATGGGAAGAGTCGGTGACAAGTAATTCAATAATCAATTAAAAAAATTAAAGGGTTATAATTGCTCCGATGTTGGAGTATTTTTCAAATCTAGATTATCCCAAAAACTCATATTATTTATAAATAAAATTACTCAATTTGACGTAGAACTCAAGGCACAAAATCACCCTATGTTCAAGTTCTCGTGCATGACAAAAACAAGAGCTCATTACGGCTAATTCGAGAAGCGTCTGTATACCCCTTCGTCTTTCTGCGGCTTTGAAGAATGATGGCCATTGTACGACAAAAGACGAACACCTTTTGTATGATCATGAATAAGGGAATTTAGACCTCCACCGTTGTATTTCTTTATGTGGTCAAATCAAAACACTTTTTTTTTTTTTTATAAAGACCAAATAATAGAAAAGACCAATTAATAGAGATGTCCTCCCCTTTTTGTTTTACCTTCTTGTAGGAGTTGCATTGAAGTAGCCAACCTGGGTATTTATCTTCGACAAACATAAACAAAAATGATCGGTTACATCATGTCAGTATAATAGTCAGCATCAGTAGTGACAGAAAATATTTTTCTCAAACGAGGGATAGTTACGCTTGATGAATTCAATTTTTGCAAGAGTGCCCATCAAGAAATATCTTTGTGTGATTAGAATGGGAAAACATATGAGCCATTAGATCAGCTCAATCCTTAGGAAAGTTTACGTATTACAAGCAATCATGGAGTTGCACTGTTAAGGAAAATCATGAAATATAACGGTAATTGCTTGTCGATAGCGTGATCGTTGAAATAAATGTACTAAGGATATAAGATCAGAAAATTTTGCGAGAACTTCCAATTCTTTGTGATTTCCTTTAAAGTTTTTGAATGCTAGAAGTCTCAAACTCATGAGAACTTTTGGACGATGAAGGAACTTACTGTGCTATTGGATAATTGTGAGAAATATGCCACCAAAAATCAAAGAAAACGCCGATTCAGCCGATCCACAAATACTGTTTTAATGATTTCATAACGAATAGAGAACAAAAATTAACATTTCGAGCATCTCGCTAAAATTGAATTCGATTTTTCATCGAGACATTCCGTCGAACAGTTCATGTGCAGTTCGGAATACTGCCTTTAGGTTCGAGAGCTTGCTGCGACGAACGACGGCGACGAACGGCGACGCCGGAAGGTCACGAGGGTGATGAGGCGGACCACCGACAAGCCGAAAGAATTCTCTCCTCTCGGTTTCAGATTTCTCTTCGAAACACCTCCGGCTCCACCCCCGAACCGATCCTCTCTCTCTCTCTTCTTCTTCCTCTTTCGTTTCTGCTCCATCCTTACCTTTTCAAGAAGATCAAATTGAACTCCTAACGGGAAAGCCCATGGCCCATACGGCATTCGTCTCCATCTTCTTCGCTGGGCGATCCTCGCTGCGGTTCGAATCGCCGCGACTCTCTGGTGTTCGAGCGCCGTCTCCAGGCGGCGAATCTCTGCCTCGCTCGATCATCTCTGGCGGCATTGATCGTTTTTCTCTCCGCAGCGATGGTGCAGAAGCAGCACCACAAGTCCAACGCCAAGAAGCAGCCTCACGTAAAGCCATGTCCTTCGCTTCTCATGGTTTTTGCAGTTTGCATCTATTTGGGCACTCGTGACTATTGCTTGCTCTTCCATCTCCGAACAAATTCGAAAGTTTCAATTGCTGTGATAATCTGTTTGTTGCGGCGAGGCCTCTGAAATTGAGCTTTCGTGGAGGTGTTTTTGGCTAAGTTCTTGGTTGGAGTATTCGTCGGTGGTTGTTTTCAGAATCTGAGTGGACGTGAATGTGGTATGCGTTGATGAACAGGTCAAAAAGCAGGGGAAGCAAGCGGATAACACGCAGTTCCGAGCTCAGCTTGATGCTCTGGGCCTGAAAATTGTCCAGGTGACTGCAGATGGTAATTGCTTTTTCAGGTCTGTGTTCCTTGTTAGAAAAAGATCACCGTATTGTTCATGATTTTGTTGAATGTTTCCAGGGTTTGATTTGTTTTGTTAGATAACAGTATTCCTCTCTGTTTTGGAAGATTTATGGTACGCTCATTGCATTGCCACTCTGTCGTCAGGACACAACACACAGAGCATTTTATGATACACTGGCTCTGGAACAATATCATCGACGTACTAGAAATTCCTCAGCTGAAAAAATTATTGCAATTCGTATAATGTATCATTCTGATTGAGACACTGCATCTAAAAATATATCTTGAAGAAGAGCTCTATTTGTTAGGGAATGTAGCTCTTTTAACTTAGTCTCGAGGATATTAGATTGACTCTTCCGTTATCCAACTAAGAAACTTTGTGAAATTCTATCACTATTGTATCGCTATTGTACAACGCCTAGAGAAACGAACCATGTTCCTCATTCCTGTTTTCATTCCACATCGTCCGGGTAATCTTACAGCCTTGTATGGAGCTTTTGTTTATAGAAACGCCTTTGCTATGGTTGGAATTTTCATAGTTGTCCACTCTTGTTAATCAGGGCCCTTGCAGATCAGTTGGAAGGCAATGAAGATGAACATGGGAAGTACCGGAGTATGGTTGTTCAGTACATATTGGTATGTGGAGTGCAGATTTCTCTTTTTCAAACTGTAGGAATTATGTTCGCAGGGTTTTTTTTTACATGGTGATGTCGTCCTCATTTGTATTAGTCCTCAGTGATCCGAATCTAAACTTTATTCGGTGCATTTTGTTCTTGAACTTTTTCTGTAAGTATTGATGGATCTCACACTTATATAGACACTGAAATAGCATGCCTTTGGAAGAAAAAACCAAGTTAAAATGGGTATTATACATTGAAGCATACATTTCTGCTGCCACTGGTTATTCCTGGTGATATTCAGCTCACAGTCACAGTTGCATAGAGCTATAACAACACAAGGATCACCTGAGCAATTTGACATTCTTATTTTACTAGAGAGGAAAACCTTTGAGTGTTAACTGTGATTTGGATGGTGTATCTTGGCCTAAACTGACAGGTGCAGGAGGAAGCTGGACTTTATAGTTACCCGCATTGTTCTAGCCTACAGGAATGTGCGGTTGCTACTTTAGGGTGCCATTATTATGCAAACCGACATATTTTTGGAGGAGATATTGAGAAAAAAAAAAATTAGAGAATTGATACTAACGTAGAATAAGTCAACTTTTTACCATGCATGATAAAACTTTAATGTTTTGCAATGGCACAAATTGATAGTTTTGCTTGTTTCAAGTTTCAACAGAATCCTTTATTTTCATTGGTTTTTTCTCATAGTGATGTGTTTAAGGAAATAAAATCCTCGTCTGAAGAATGGACCTGATATATGCATCTAAGATGGGAATTGTTAATGACAGAAAAATCGTGAAATGTTTGAACCATTTATTGAGGATGATGCGCCATTTGAGGAGTATTGCAAAACCATGGACAATGATGGCACATGGGCTGGTCATATGGAATTGCAAGCAGCTTCTCTTGTTACACGGAGTAACATTTGCATTCATCGGGTAAGACTGACAATGAAGTCATCAACCATCACCTACGTGAAGTTTTGTTGGTTACGGTCTTTTCATTCCTTCGGGAGAAACATCCAGACTAAATGAGGATGTCATTAGACTCGTCAATTGTTAGCCTTGCTACTGGATTTGAAGTTTCGCTGTTTAAGCATGCATCCTAGAATTCGATGACCATTGAAGAACCCATGATTATTGGTTTCCAGACTCATTCTCCACTTAATCATATAACGGCTTTCTTCCCCAATATGGCCCTCCTTTATCTGAGAAGTTATTCCCCCATCATTGTTTAGATCAAAAGACCACTTAGGATGTTGTTCTCATAATGGTTATAGCTTGTTCTTTTCTGTCTGGTTATAATTTGTTACTCTTTAGACTGAAAAATTGACTCATCTGAAGCGCAATGATATCCGGCATGTCTCGCGATGTCTATTGTGGCGAAAGCATGTGGAAGGACCATTGATGGTGATGTGCAAAAGATTTTTTCAGAGATATATTGCACCTTTTAGCACAAGGAGTTCCGATGGGTGCATATAATCCTAATTCAAAGAAGACTTAATATATTGAACTTGTTACAAAATTGCTGGCTTATTGAGTGTTCTATATGTCCTTGATGAATCTACACAGCACTAATTAGTTTTGATACATGCTGTGCATGCAAATATCTGTTCGTTGACGCCAAATGGAACAATTTATCTCACTCCTTACTTGATGCAGAACATGTCACCTCGGTGGTACATACGCAATTTTGATCAGCCTGGTGCTCGTATGATCCATTTGTGAGTTTTCTGAATATAGAGACTGATGCTTTTTTTGCTAAGCAAGTGCTCAAATACTGGGATGAGATTTGGCTCTGTTTGTATACACTTAAATAAATGACCTTTTCTTACGTTTTACTTTCCCTCAAAAGATTTGAAAATAAAACAATGTTTTTATTTTTTAAGTGATTATGAAAAGATTATATATTTCTCCTGGTCAAGTTTGTTTATTTTTAAAAGGTTTTAGGTGTTTCGAGTTTCATAAAAGTCAAATTGCAAGAGCTGCAAGATCCTTTTTTTAAAAAACGAAAGCTATAAGTACAAGTCGTCCAAACAAACCAGCTCATTACACGAAAGAAGGTACTGCAGCTTGTTCAGGGAGACTGCTGATTTGTGAAATTATTTTGGCATGCAAGGACAACATCTCATAAGTTGCAGATCCGAGTGTAGTTGCGGTGTTGTTAGATTTAACCATGGAAGTTCTTTTGCTAGTTTGAGAGACGTTTTGGTGTGGTTGGAGAGGGATAAATTACTGGCTAAGAGTATGTGGTAGGAGACCGAAATGTCACTTTAGCTTTTGTTTCTTCAATAAATTTTTTTATTGAAATTCCCATTCATAATCCTTCAGTGAATGGCATCCCTTAATATTCTAAGTTAAGATGGATTGGATCTGTCTAGGTAGTAGCCATCGTGACCTTGGATTGTCACGAGGATCACAAAATTTAGTGGATATATGATATTCCATACTTTACTATCTTCGATAGGTGTCATCATGTGAAACCAGTAAGCATAAAAAATGTGCGTTGTGCCATTATTGTTTTTGTGGATAGGGAAAATCTTATGTTCTTTTTGTACTGATGGTGTTTCATTATTTGAACTTATATATTTTGCTTTGCTTTATTAGATCTTATCATGATGAGGAACATTACAACAGTGTGAGGTTGAAGGAAGACACTGGAGATGGGCCAGCTAGGCCAATTACAATCAAGGTTGCTACTGGAATTTAATTCTAATTTACTTAGTTAGTAGGGAAGTTGGACAAATTGTGAATTTAAGTATGTGATTTGATAATTTCTTTTGCTGAAAGGTCGATTCTAATCTCTCATCATCATCTCGCCAAGCAAAAGCTGGGTCAAAGAAGTCTAAAGCAGGAGCTGGTAAGGATATTACTGATGCTGGATCCATCAAGCTAGTCATGGCTGGAAGTGGTTGTGAGAACATTGAGAAAGTTGAGCAGGTTATGTCCTCGCTTCTTCTGCTCGCTTGTTTGCATTAAATGCTTTCCTCTCATTTGCTGGGTGTCTAGAATTAGAATACAAGACCTTTCTGTGGCTTCTGTGTGACATGCGATACTTTTACAGACATTGCTGCAAATGTATGGGGATGTTGATGCTGCCATAGAGTATTTGATAGCAGAAAAAGGTATTGAAGATTTTTCAGAGGAAGCTGTCCAGTCTCCCTGCAATGCAGATGCTTCTCATGGTAATGGCTGGTCAGTATTTATCTCTCTAGATTTTCTTTAATAATTGAACTTCGCATTTTCAGAGATACCATGTTGAGCTTCACGAGAAGCTTGTTTGGAGTCATTTTGATGCAACTGGTAGAATTAGCGTGCTTTGTCTTGTCAACCATAGATTTTTGGGGTAGTCAAACATGTTACACCCAAAACTATTTCATAATTCTTTGTGGTGTTTAGGTGATGATGCCAGTGGAAATTCTGAGGAACAGAGAGAGGAACCTGTGGAAGAGGCCAATAAAGAAAATCCACCTAGCAATAGCGCTAAACGGACTCATGATGATGGCAGTGCCCAGCGAGAAGACAAGGTTTCCACAAAAGATGACTATGTTACCTCTTTTACCATTTTGGTTTTAGCTCAAACGTGAGAACTGTTGGTGATGCGCTCCTTCATTTTTATTTGCTTGTTTTATCTTGAAATGCAGAAAATTCCAAGAAACAAGAATTGTCCATGTGGTTCAAAAAAGAAATACAAGTCCTGTTGCGGGTCAGGGACAGGGAAAGTCTCTGCAATTTCCAAGTATTTCTCGTTCTCTCAGTGCTTTATATGTCAAGTTATAGTTTAAGCTTGTCTTTTGTTGAAGTACCTTTCCTGTTTCCGTGTGATTCGAGTTCATACGTATCTTGAAATTATGGCTTATGTATCCAACATTGTATCGTACTTAACTTCAAGTCTGGACTATTTTCTCACTCCTATGCTTTGTCGAATAATGGGTTCACTTTGGAAAAATGTTCATACATGAGTAATATAAATTTGTACTTACAAGAACAAAGACAGCACTGAAGATTTCTCCTTTTTTATGTCTAAATGTTGTTTTGCAGTAATCAAGCTCTTGAATCCAGAAAAGGTAGAAAGGAAAAGAAGCGAGGCAAGAGAGGGTCTGACACATCTGCACTTTCTAGTGGATCTGATGGAGGGCCACCTGATATGGGGGCTCTTTGTATCTGATCTTTTGTTAAAGTATGTGCACCATCATCTATTGAATTTCAGATATCAGTACGCTGTCTTTCAAATATTTGATTAGACACAAATTTTTTTCTACTTCCATTAGCATGAATTTGATGCATGCATCTCTTTTTTGATCTTTGGGATAAGTGCACTTTCTAGTTTTCCACCTGTTGCCAACTTTAGAAAAATCTATAGGTACAAAATTTTCAATGGTGTTATTTTTCTTGGATAGTCTGCCCGTTTGATGCATTTTATACTGGCAATTGTAATTTGGAGATTCTTTGTACACATAACTGTTGTGCATGCATATAACACCTACCCTGGTAGATTTGTTGGCATTGGCATAGGTGAGTTTGGTGAGAAGTCAAAGGGGGAAGGAGATAAGGAAATTCAGTTATTGCTGTCCCTGGGCTAAACCTTTTCATGAATATATAAGAGACATCACATGAATTTGACAAGTGATGGTTTAATTTCTAAATTCCCTTCCAAAGTGATGGTTTTGTTGTAACCGTAGTTTGGGGTTCCCATGAAGATGTCATTCCTTTTCCTTTTATTTCTTTGACAAAAAAGGCACTAAGCATTTATGCACACTTCTTGTAATTGATAAAAGACGGGTAAGATCCAAAATGCACTTAAGCTCCATCTATAAGGACCCAAATGCAATCCATCTGCAGTTGGAGATGACACAGATAGTACATATGCTAGTTCTTCCATTCAAATTGGTGCAGATTTCTAAAATTAAACAACTTTGACTGACAATTATCTTTGGTTATTTTGGCAAAAAAGTAGTATAGATCTTTTGTTGGTTTTCATTGGTTGATATATCATCATAACATCATTTAGACGAATTAAGTCTCCAAAGCTCCTAAGTGATGGATAGTGTGTAAAGACCATGAGCACCTGCAAAGTTTTAGTAGTAGATTTTCCAATAATCCCACAATAATCCTGAATTTTTTTCTTATTGTTTTTGTGGAATTGCATTGTGTCAGATGGGGCTTGTCCAGTTCTCAAGAATCACAACAATCTTGCGGCTTCGTCATTGCATCCATGAGGGAGTGGGGAGAGAGTCGAATTGTGAGCAGGAAACTGATGCTGAAAGAAGTCTATAACTTGAGCTTCTTCCCGGAGCAACTTATGAGGTTACTCATTATTTTTTCTTGGCTTGCCTCAAATATAAATCTTTTCATTCTCTATTAGCTGCAACATAGAGCGCATGTTAGTCTGAGGTTATCTTCTGTCTTCAAAGGCTGGTACCTTACTAGTCTTGTATACTACCTTGTCCCAAAATGGGGAAATAAAAGATCCTTACTTCATCTAACAGCTTAATTGAACCTTGCATGGTGATGCTGCTCTAATAACACAGGGAGTTAAGCGATTTTTTAAGCTAATAAAACTCTCTGTAGATTCATTAATTCCATGTAAGAAGTCAAAAACACATGATACTTTGCAAGATTGAAAGGTGTGCCTTGTGAGGCCCATTTTCATTCAAATGGTGATCCAACATATGGGAGGGCATAATTGCCCAATGATATGGGAAAATGTAGACATCCCGAGAACTTTAATGCGATAAAAGCGTCTTCGGCTTGGCCTATGCCGTGATGTTCCGTGGATGTCTAGGCCGGTAAGTGGACTTTTCCCATCGTGCGCCATTGTTGAACGAGATTGGTCAACCTGCTTCTTCATTGTCCTCGAAAAGGTGGTCTGTAAAAGCCAGGAGACCACACCTAGGTCCCTTCCATGAGATAAGTGTACCTAGCTATTAATTAAGTGTCTAGTATAATAGACTTTCTTATTAAATACTTAGATAAGGTTCTGATTTAAAATAATCGATATAGTTGTTAGCCATGTGTTTAAGGTCTATCTTATGGTTATGTTCAACCATTTTGTATTACGAATTGAGAAGGATTTTAACAGGAAATACATGATGCATTGTTTTCAAATCTTTCGTCCATTGATTTTGTAGATTGGCTCCGCTAGGGTCATTCCAATCAGAGTATAGAAGGGCCAGTACTAGATTAAGGATAGTTTACTCTAAGGATAGTTTTCTCGGAAAACACACACACACACATATATCGAAGAGTGCTGATCAAGTTTAGAATTACCACAAAAAAGAGGTGTGTCAGTACAAGGGACAAGGTCATGATGTTATAATACGTAGTAGGGACGTGTGGTGTGGCAAGCAAATCAATTTCAAAATTTAAGTGTCAAGTAAGAGGATCGGCATTTTATACGATCAATTTAATTGGCTGGTCACATCATGTTAGCCGTTAGCGATTTGACTGCTGAATAAAATAATTTTCTCAAACAAGGAGGTGGCCCCTTGAAAAGTTTTCAAATGCTAGAATTCCCAAGCTTGCGAGAACTTTAGGAAACCTACTCCCTTTGAAGAAATGCTATTTATCATCACCTAAAGTTGCAAGGACTCTCTAGCAAGTACCACTGTTGATATGCACTTTGTAGTTACTAAAAATCCATACCGTCACTTATGGGTTTGATGAAGGAATTTACCATGCTATTGGATAATTCCTAAGTGATAGGATCATCAAGAGATAAACTCTACAATCAAATTGCTAACCTTAAAAGAAAGTTACTAACTAGAGATGTAGTGATGATCATGAGGACTTCATGGGACTTATGACTGTCGGAAAAATACTTACGATGTACAAATATTATCATTTACAAATAAAGAGGAGAAATACTGTATCAATGGAGAATTGAATAATGATGATGCTCACAAATTAGCAATAACGAAAGGGATGTTCGTGATGCAAAGTTATACTGCAAAGTTAATAACCATATTTTGAGGATTTTGGGTGATTTACACTTGTTCTAGAATATTTACCGAGAAATTTCGTTATTTATTACGACCATTTGATGAAATTTACTTTATTAATTTAAGTTTACTAACGACTAACATTAACATAAGGGCATAACAAAGATTATTTTTGGCAATGAGCAAAGTTTAACATACTGCTATAACAGGGATATGTATAGAAACACATTAGTTCCACAAACCTTTTTGCTTCATCTATAAACTGCATAAAAAAAAAAAATTGAAATTACCCAAGTAAAGGGAAACAATGCTTGGGGAAATGAAATATGAATACAATTTGTTTATAAATAAGTACTCCATAAGTCGTAAAATTTGTTGCGAAAGTATAATCAAGTTTCAAGACTTTCAAAAAGTGAAATGAAGTCTTAAAATCTATCCAATCAATACAATTAAGTATTTTTGTTAGCTCCACCAAATTTGAGTAACGAAAAATATTGACATGTCATTTATTGATATGATTTGACTACACGTGCTAAAGATATTTGAGCCAAACATGAAGCCACGTTCTACTGAATTGAAGTATCTTGTGTGCCAAGTCACCCTCTCTCCATTTTCCAAATCTGACATTAGAGATTGAATTGAATGCCATCTCTTACTTCAACAACAAACATAAATGTCCCGAGGTATCAAGAAACATATGCCAACCCCAGTTTGTTGCGCTGGCTTAATGATTGCTTCTTTCAGAGCTGCACGCCAACACTATTACACTCGCCTCTTCCCATTTAATTTCTGTTTGTCAATCTGTACATGCAATTTACGTGTACCTAGTTCTCATTCCTTCATTTTTATTCGCTCCATTTCCATTGGCTCCATTTGGCGTGGGAGAAATTTGTAGAAGAATTCTTTGAGCTTCATTTCATAGATTGAAGCTGGATTCACTAATTGCTTGTCTTTGAGCACAACTTTCAAATCATCATCCATTTGCTTGCATCTTAGCACATATCCCAATTTTTTTACGGTTCCACCCGATACACTGAGTGTGAGGCTAAATCGTAAGCAATCCTCGTCAAATTCAAGAAAATCAACAGCTCCCTCCAACACTCCCCATAGCACATTCGGTTTGAGATATTGAATCCACATGTGATTCGAATTAAATGAACCAAGAGATCCCGATAGCCCATTCCGTCTTTGGCCGTTAAGATGGGGCACGATGTCAAAAAATATTTCCTTTTCTCCATCTTCTACAGTGAAAACAACACAAAGAGCTAATCCCAAGAACTTATCATAAAAGTCTTGTGAAACCATGAAAGATATGGTACTGCCTTCAACAATGATGAACTCCTCTGGCATATCTCCTTCGGGAAGAATATCCATGTAGTAACGAGAAATTTCAGAATAGCGATACTTCTGTTATACCGGTAAATTGTTAGACGTACTAAAGTTGATAATTAGTTAAAATAGAAGAGTTTGATTTGAGAATTTTTCTGGTAATTTAACCAAAGCTAGAGTTTTTGTAATAATTAAACATATCGATCTTTCCTTGCCTTATATGTAATACTCATGAAATCATTCACTTCACTTGCGAGTATTGTCGTAGCACATGGTGCAGAATCACTCTACGTTAGATTTGCTTATTTGTATAGAATTTTCAGTTTTTGCGTTATACAAACACAGTGCGCCTGACGTACACTCCAACAACAAATCAACACTTGCACTCATGAATCTACGCATATCCCCTGGGGCCGCGGAGAGAGAGAGAGAGAGAGAGAGAGAGAGAGAGAGAGAGAGAGACCTCAACTGATAAGTCAGACCATGACATGTCACCCAAGATCGTTGCTTGATTGGGAGTCATCCATATCGTTGCCTTCTTCTGAGCTTGTTTGGTAGTTGTCTTCATGGTTTATCCCCCGCTATTACATATAGGTGCAAAATCACAATATATTAGCTTGTTTTGTTTACTAGCATTTGCAGTTTTGCATTATAAAAACACAAAGCACCCATATCAATCACACACACACCCCAATCGTGGAGAGAGAGGGAGGGAGAGAGAGGGAGAGACCTCAACTGAAAAGTCAGCCATGATATCGGGGCGGGGGGGTGATTATCTTCTTTTGAGCTTGTTTGGTAATTACCACCGCTATTATATATAGGTGCAAAATCACAATATATTAGCTTGTTTTGTTTACTAGCATTTGCAGTTTTGCATTATAAAAACACAAAGCACCCATATCAATCACACACACACCACAATCGCGGAGGGGGGAGGGGGAGGGAGGGAGAGACCTTTTCCAGATCTGAGAGATCGGCCGAAATTTCTTCCTCTCTGGTCGTTTCTTCATCGTGATGCCAAATCTCATAAAACAAACTTGGATCTAACAACTCGTCATCTTGATTCAAAGCCTCCAAATCATCCTCTAGTGACTTGCATATTAATCGAAATCCGCACTTTTTTACAATTGCACCATCCGATGCTTTAATGCCTAACTGGAAAGAACTTGAGTCATTTTGACCAAAAGGGTTTACTCCCCATAGGTCCTTCATTGCATGCAATTGTAATAACACATGTTCCGAATGCAATATGGGGAAACTCCTCGACAAGGAGGACTTATGTTGGCATTGCCATTAGTGTATAAACTGAGCTTAAATTCCTTTCGTTTCCCTTCCTTTACTCGAAATACAACACATATAGCTAATTTTAGGAACTTCTTATACAAATCCTTTGAAGCTGTGAAAGATATATAACCCTCCTTATTTGGGAGTAACCATTGCGGCATCTCTCCTCCAGGTAGAATAGTTTCGCAATACGATCCCCAAAAGTGCTGTCATAAAAGTAAATTGTTAAGATATTATTTTGAATTTGACACTTGAAAAAGAGGAGTTTCAATGAGTCAAATTTAGCTACAATTAGCAATATATGTACACGACTCCGTATTAATCAGAGAGGGAGGGAGGGGGGGGGAGAGAGGAGAGTCTAACCTCACTACGGACCGAATCATGAAATAATCGGTTAATGGACAATATGTCGGAGGGAATTTTGCTTAGAGATTCACAATTCCTTGCCTGCAATTTAAGCAATTGCCCTGAAACCTTGCCAATCTCTTGTAGCTGTCGGCATTCCGAAACATCCAATTGAAGTAAATTATGTAGGTGCCCGCATGTTGGAAGCTTAGCAAAATTATTTTCGGACAAATCCAAATCTTAAGGATGGAAAACATGAATGATTCTCTAGGAACTCTACTTCTAGTAGATTGCATCCCCCAAGCCCTAAGACCAGTAGCTTAGGAAATCCTGTCTTGCTATGCAGATCACTCAAATCCTCCTCCTTTTTTGGAAACTTGATTAGTTTTGAACAACCATCAAGTATCAATCTCTCAAGATTTGGCAACTTGTAAATGCTAGATGGGAGGTTTGCCAATTTCTTGCAATTAATTAAACTCAAAATCTTCAAAGAGACAAGATTTTCTATGGATGCAGGAAGTTCCTCAATTGAAGTCTCATTTAAAAAAGTTCTTGCAAGCATTTCATTTTATCCGGAATATCAGGGAATCTTCGCAACTTTGAGCAACCACTAAGATTGAGAAGTTGAAGATTCTTGGGTTGGAGTATATCAGGGAGATGATGAAGGTTAGAGCAACCTTTAGATTCAACAACCTCAACTTGGCGTGATATGCAACTGATTCGTGAGCACGCTCCAAATTTTTGCACCCATGGAGATCCAATTCCTCGAGATTTGGACAAAAATCGAGGTTCGGCATACAAACCATGGACAGACATTCACTGAAGTAAAGGAACTTCAAATTTTTAAAGTCCTGCAAGAAATATCCACATGGAAAGAAAATGAAGATAAAAATATTTAATGAAAAACACTTGATCATCATTCAAGACCCGTGTGATCAGAAATTAGTTGATCATATGGTGTATACAGAGCACTCCCACTCCCTTTTTAAATATGAGTTTATTAAGCGATCCTTGGCCAAAAGAGAAGATTAAAAAAAGAATAATACTCGTAATTTCACCACACACTAAGCTCTATCAAGCGACACACAAGAGAAATCATTCCAATGCTAAGTAGCGTGGCCACTTCTACTATGTATATGTTTAGAATCAATACATGTAATTTAGAGAGAGAGAGTGTGACCTCAAGTGGGAGCACATGAGCCATGGTCAAATCCTTTGCCAGCTAATTCATGACATGAATTTAAGCTAACATAGGTGGCACTTGATGGACCTACAATCTTATGCAGAGATATGCAAACCTGCCATAATGGCGGTGGAAGCTTGGGAATCTCTCGTGTCATCACTTATTAGGTCATGGTGCTTGGTTGATCGATTTTTGAGAATCACACATTTTGTTGAATGTAGTAGACCCTTGATCCGTTATATGTTGCTGAACTTTATATTAGTGAAATTGTGCGCCCACATGGTATTCCAAAGACAACTCCTTACGTTGTGTAGTGAATGCATCTTTTAAGTCCTTTGGATCTTACACCATTATCCACCACTAATATGGAGAAAGAGCTAAGACAATCAATAAGTTACATGAGGAAGTGAGGAAGAGAAGTCCGAAGCAAAATGTCAAATATCCCAGTCAAGCCAAAAAAAAAAAAAAAATAGAAAAGCCTGCTGTTTTTAAAGAAGGTGATCTTGTCTGGATTCATTTGAGAAGAGCGCTTTCCACCTAGTCGTGGTGCTACGGACGGTTCTTTTCTAGTTTTGGAACACATCGATAATAATACCTGCAAAAGTGAGCTTTGTGGAGGGAATGGTGTTTCCACTAGTTTCAATGTTGCTGATCTATCACTATGAAGTTGGCCTCGAGGAGGAGTCTTTTCAAGATTTCAAGATTCTCTCTTGTGAATAGAATAATAGGGATAAAATATATTTCTTGATCAGTGAGCCTGTTTTATACTTTTTAGGATTGTTTTAGTCTCGATTACAATGTGATAATATTGTAGCTTGTTTGAATTTTGTATTTTGGGTTCATTTTTCTTTACTTGGAGGTTACTCAAAGGTACGTTAGGCTCCTACTTATAAGTGCCCTCTCGGTGTCTCATGGTAAACACAATTAATTTATTAAATGAAGTTTCATTCTATCTTTTCTTTGTCTTTCTCTCTGTCCTTTTAGGGGATTCATGAGTGAACGAGAGAGTGCTGCATCCTTGGACTGGCCTACAAAGGTGGTGATTTGGCCAAGGGAGACCTAGTGTATGTTGTCTCTTTCCTATCCTCCATAGTGGGGTTTTCCACTTCATTAAGATTGAAAAACGCCTTCTATTTATTTGTTCGCTCAACACATTCCGGCGTCAATGTGGCCGACAAGCATGACAGCAAAATTGAAAGCCCACGAAGTTTGTCTCTTTTGAGGCATAGGAAGAGAAAACTAAAAGAGTATGCACAAGATTTGAAAAAAATTGATATCTGAAAAATTGAGCAAAACCACTAAATTAGAAATATTTAATGGAAAGAAATTGTTGGTAAACACACAATACACAAACATAGAATGTATGTAGGATATTTCAAGATTAAAATTTGCAATAAGAAATTTGTTATGGGATAGAAAAGATTAAAATTTAGATTGTGAAACATGTGAGAGATAAAATAGATTAATAGTTTACGCACCTCTCAATGAATACAATATTTGTAAAATAAGTAATCGAGACATTTTGGGGAAGGAATTAAATTGAAATCCTGTGGAAGGTCACCTTTACTTTGTACAGTAGTATTTATATGAATATAAATATAATACATATATACATAACTTAAGATTAGATTTAAGTTTAAATATATTTAAATTAGCAAAGTGAGCCCCTTACTTCTCTTTAGAAAGCCTTATTAGTCATGCGTGAAAGCCATTACGCGCTATCAGCATCCTAGATGTGGTGCGCTAGCGCGTCTATAAAGTAAGACTCTTCCATGGAATTGTACTCCACAAGCTTTTATTTAAAATAGCGGGAGAAGGAATGGCTGGTCAATCTATCTCCCCTGAGAGTTGCTTTTCGTCCTGTGATTTCTCACTTAGGAATAAATGGAGTAAGGGCGCAACCGAATGGCCCGATTGAAAGGAAAGGAGGGGAACATGTTACATACTTGGAAGGAGAAGGAGAAACTCCAGTTATATTTGAAAATGAATATTTTATCCATAAAGATGAAGATAACTTTCTTGGAGTTCTGCTTATTCCTCCTCCTAAAAATAAAGAAGTACTTGCCAGAAATCTCTGGTTAGGTCGGTACAATAAAAAGAGACGGGACTTTTGGGGCTGACTTACAGTAAAGACTCAACTCCTTTAAAGATCCTTTACTACATGATTTTTATACATCTATTTTCTTTTATCAGCTGCATTCTATCATAGAAACAACGGGAGGTTCAATCAAAAGTACTTAGCGTGCATTCGCTTCAATGATAAAGCAAATGAGCACGAAAAATCTCATTCTATTTTCATATGCAATTTTGAAAAGAATCTAGTAAGCTCATCTCTTATGTAAAATATATAATCTTTGATAGCATTTTCAGTATCTATCATTTCAAAGGCATACAAATTGAATCCTCAGTTCATGTTTATTAAAATACTAAGCACGTTCATCATTCAATTGTTAAATTATGTCACCAATAAGTTCTTGTTCCAATTTTCGGTATTAAAGTTACTAACCGTATAAGTCCATTCTTCTTATAATTTCAGTACTTCTAACATTTGAAAATGAGATTGAACTTTTTTAGCAAGTATCTTTTGTTTGAATCAACATTAAAATTCACATAGGAAAGTGTTTAATACTCCCCTAAAACGGGAAGAATCCACTTATGTTGGTTCATGTAGTAGATCGACATCTTGTTTTTAATGCTTTAATCAAATATAAACAATTTAATAGATGCAGATGTTTCTTAAGCACAATTAACGAGCATCATCAGAGTTAGTAATTATTGCATTCAAAGTTTTCAATAAGACATGCATATATATAATCATAATCATATGCATACGGATATAGATATGTAAGAGATAAGTAAATAAGGACAATTCATTTGAATGCGCACCTTAAATTGGTCCACCACGACTTGAATGTTGCTTTTGCACAGATCAAGTCTGACTAACTTCTTTGGGCCAGGGGAAATTTGAGAACCGAAAAAGGACATTCAGGCCATTGAAACCATCTCAGTTCGTTAGGAAGATAGATGGGACCTTGGAAAGAGTTATGCACATTAATCATGATGAGCAACCTCAATCTTCTCATGTTTGTGAAAGCATTGGGACCTATGTATATTGCTTCTGTCTTGGGTAAATCCAAAACTATGGCTTTTACTGCATCTGTTCCCTGCATTTATAGAACTTGCATTGCAATTAGTATACGAAGTTAGAGAAGAAGAGAGTAAAATCAGTGTTTAAACCACCAAAACTTACCATTTCCCCTGATAGAACATCACAGACATCTTCACAAAGCCATATCCTGCTGCGTCTTCCAGGATCATCACGACATTCTTGTTTAACAATGTCCATGCCCATCAACTGAATCAAGTCATGCATCTGTATTCTCTCCCATTCTTTAGTTATTAAGGACTTCTCAACAAGAACTTGTACTCCAATAGTTGTGTCAAAGTCGCAACTGTTAAGGACTTTCATGATGTACTCTATAGATCGCCCCTTGAAGAAACATGCAATATCAAGGAATATCTCCTTTGCATAGTCCTCTAGTCCATCGTAACTTAACTTGAGAACATCATTGATAGTTTTGTCAAGGACTTTTAGCAAGTTTATTCAATGCACTTTCCCACTCATGTTCTCTTCTACCACATAGGAAAGAGCCCAATACCTCAAGTGCTAAAGGAAGTCCATTAGCATAATGCAAAGCACTATCCACAAGATCCCTCCTTATCACTATTTCCTTACTTCTAAGAAAAGCATGTTTATTGAAAAGTTCAAGAGCTTCCAAATCATCTAGAGTTTTAACTTCATAGATATGATCTTCATCTATCCCATGGACAGTTAATAGATGGTTATCTCTTGTAGTAATGATGATTCTGCTTCCTTTACCAAACCATTCACGCCCTCCAGCTAAAGCATTTAATTGTTTTACGTCATCGACATCATCGAGAACAAGGAGAACTCTTTTGTGGCAAAGTCTATCTTGCATCAAATTAATACCTCCATCAACACTAAAAACTGTTAATTCTTTTCCCACTAATATCTCGGACAACAATTTTTCTTGCAAATGAACTAAATCCTTGGAATCTTTTGAAGTTTCACGAACGTTTGCCAAAAAACATGAAGCCTCAAATCCTTTAAATATATCATTGTAAAGGGCTTTGGCTAATGTTGTTTTTCCTATGCCTCCTTGTCCCCATAATCCTATCATGAGAACATCATCACGAGACTCAAGATTTAACATAGATTCCAGCTTTACCACTTGTCGATGTATTCCAACCGGATGCTTGGCAACGTGTAACGGTGTTCGGTCTAGCTGCATAGAGATCTCCTGCACAATTCTCTTGATAAGATCTGCTTCATCTCTGACAAAATCCGGAAAGGTACTAGATACATCAATTTCCAAAGATAATTAACTTTCATGGAAAAAGAAGAAGAGATTCAGCATATAAAAAAGAAAAAACAAAGCAGTGTCACATCAATCACTACTTAGTACTTACTTATCCTTCAAATCCCACCCGGACAAGCTACCCGCATCATAGAGAGCCTTTTTCCATCTCTTCACTTTCTCCGAATCTCTCCCAAACTTTCTCTCATGCTTAGCCATAGCTTTTTGGTAGCTCCCTCTTGGTGTTCTCACTTCTCTGGGTTCCACATTGTAAAACACCGGAAAGACCACGAGGTCTCTTTGCTCCTTGCACTCCATGATTTTCTCCACCTCTTCCAAACACCATGGTGAGGAAGCATAGTCCTCGGAGAAAATGATGATCGCGATGCGCGAGTCCTCAATCGCCTTAATAAGCGCCGGTGTTATTTGTTCGCCTTTCTGAAGCTCCTCGCTATCAACGTAAGTGTAGATTCCTTTCTGGTCAAGAGCCGCATAGAGATGACCAAGGAAGTTGTTTCGAACGTCCGTACCTCTGAAACTCAGGAAGACGTCATAATTCCCTTTCAGATCTGAAGAAGCAGCCATTAGAGGAGATGAAGTTTGATGTGCTTCCTCAGAATGCTTAGTGTCTGGTCGGGTTGCAGCTCTATCTCTCATGTGGATATCACTTTGTACTAATAAAGAAATAGAAACGAAAACCAAGATCATTTCTGATGCTCCGAGTCGATAAGCATATACTCCACCAACTAATTTAACAGAAAGCAGCATTTTGCATAAGGTGCACGGAACCATCCTATATAGGTGCTTCTTGACTTGACTTGCCTTTTCCATTAATAAAAGAAATAGAAAAGAAAACTAGCAACACTCCCATGCTCCTGGTGCTAATATACATGAGTCAATCGCAAAACACCGCCTGTTGGAATATTATTTATAATGAACAATCTGACTTTTTTCTTTCAAGAGGTATTCTACAAAAGCAAATCCCAAAATAAATTTCCCTCACTTTTCAAACTAAATTTTTCCATACCATGTCTTGCATTGAACGGAACAAATTCGAATCTGTTCAGGCATTTCTTCAAACACGTAGTGGGCAGCGAGTTGGAGAGCGAATATGGACCTATTCGGAGCTCGAGCTCACACTTAAACTCAAGAGAAATCAGCGAGCAACGTTCAAACTTAAGAAAAACCGACTCATTCAGATCCGACGCGAGTGAGGACTAAAGAAATCGAGCTTGCTTTGCTCTTTTAAAATCAAGCAGGACGAGGCAAAAAAAAAAAAAAAAAAAAAAAAAGAAGGAACGAGAACTCAATCGTGGGGGCCCTACCTCGCTTGGATTCCGTGGGCATCGTCGGCGGCGAAGGTTGAGAATAGCGACTCCAAACTCGTGTCAGGCTTCAGTCGACTCCACCGAGGTCAGGGACGGCGACGACGAATGGCAGCGGGCGGACGATGTTCTGGAGGTGGCGGACGACGTAGATCGGCTGTGGCTCTGAGGTTTTGTGTGGGGCTTCAATGGCAACCGTTCACGTAGTAGAGAAAGACCAAGATGCTTCTTTTTTTTTTTTCTTCGCCTTTTTCGTGAGAGTAAAGAAGTAGGTGACAGTGAAGGAAGGAGTGAGGTAGGGTTCCGGGAATGGGATGCGAGAGCAGTCGCCGGCAGGAGGTAGTCGGACGGAGATGGTGGAGGTGGCTGGTCGGTTGAGTTCAGGAGAAAGGGTGGGGAATGCTTTTTTTTTTTTCTTTTCCAGAAAAATGCTGCCTGAAGATGGTGGTCTCCCCTTCCACCCTTTTCGTGAACGCCCTCCCTTTTATGGGAAATTGTGTCTTTTAAGAGAGAGCGTGAGAGATCCCTAGAAAGAACTTCCCTTTCAGATTCGAAGAAGCGGCTAGTAGAGGAGATGAAAGTCGATGTGCTTCCGCAGAATGCTTTATATATTCGAAGAAGCGGCTATTACTGTCTGGTTGGGTTGCAGCTTTATCTCTCCTGTGTATATCACTTTGTTCTTTTTGACCCTGACTTTCTCGAATCACGCGGCAGTGCTAATGAAAGAAAGCTATAGAAAAGAAAGTAAAGGTGAATTATTGCACGCGTAATTTCCACGGAAGGTGCATAAAATTTACGCGTGTCCTTTCTTTCTTTTCCTCTGTTGACTTGACTTGCTTTTTCTACTAATAAAGAAATAGAAACGAAAACCAACGAACAATTCTGATGCTCCGAGTGCAAGCATATTCTCCTCCAATTAATTTAATAAAAAGCAGATAGCAATAGAAAATAAAATAAAAGGACAATCAATGCACACGTAATATCCGTGGGAGGTGCATAAAATTTATGTCGTATCCTTATTTATTTATTTTTTTTTTCCTTTCTTGTCTTGACTTGCTTTCTCTACTAATAAAAAAATAGAAATGAAAACCAACCGATAATTCTGATGCTTCGAGTTAGCAAGCATTTTCTCGATTGAACTGATTTGATAAAAAGTAGGTAGATAGAAACGAAAACAAAAAAACAATCAATGCATGCATAATTTTGGCATTTTGTGGAAGGTGCGTGGAACCTTCTTCTTGACTTGACTTGCCTTTTCCATTAATAAAAGAAATAGAAACGAAAAAAAAAAGAAAACTAGCAATACTCCCATGCCCCAGCATCAATATACAAGGGTCAATCACAAAAACATAACCCATTGGATTATTATTTAGAATGAACGATTTGACCTTTTTTTTTTCTCTCATAAGGGATTCTAGACAAGCAAACCCTAAAACAAGTTTCCCCACTTTTCCCCCACTTTTCAAACTAAATTTCTCCATATCATATCTTGCCTAAAGATTATCGAGTCATCACCCCCTTAGCCAAGTCACTTTGATCTCACTCCTTAATTAATTTTGTTTTTGACATTTTATATTTATTTTATATTTTTAATGTCATATTTAGAATTTCTTAGCTAATGGATTATCCACGATCAAATAACTATTTAGGAAATACTTTTTTTCCTTTTTATTTCATTTTTGTCAAACCTTTTATTCCATGTTAACACTTTTTTTCCTAACTTCTTAGTAAAGATAATCACTTATTCATCTGAAGGTGTTTGTCATTAGTGATCAGATATTGTGAACTAACTATATTACGATATTGGCTTTATCTTCCAATTAAAGCTGGAGCCTTAAGACTTTGAATAGCAATGATGTATAGAGGATTCGTGGAATGGGAGCTTTTGCTTTGATGTCTCAATTATATTATTTAGTGCATGTACAACTGCCTTTCGGCGACGTTCTCATGGAGGAGCTTTTGGACACTTCTTGCCGATAAAAGGATTGCAAAAGGTTGAGATTTTTATTTTGCATGGGTTATAGTATGACTGGTGGATGATTTTGAGAGAACTTGCAATCTAGGAGTGATTTCGAGTTTTTTTTTTTTTTCTCCTTTCATATCAAATGAGAAATACTAAATCCTTTTATATAAAGTTTGTGCACTCTCTCTTGGCTTGAATTACTGAATTCATCTGGTACTATCACGGTATTTTGGTACTCTGTGGAGGGTTTTATGGAGAGTTGACATGTGGCTCATTTGATGGTTGCCACCTCACTTTCGTTTGCTTTAATTTATTCATCCTTCTTTTTCTCTTCATTTCCAAGAAGAACTTATTAACAATAAAGAGTACTTTGTCTAAACGTGGATGATGTGTACCAAAATACCGCGGCACCGGGAACAGCAAGCAAATGTCGCGAGCGTGATTTTGGTGGCTAAAATTCGCATGATTATTTGGTATGCCTTTCATGATTCGCTTACTAGAGATATATCAATAGATAATGGGAATGAAGACATCCAAATTTAGAGTGCGGGCCTATTAGTTAACTTGAGAGGATAGCTTTGATGTGCAAATCATTTTAAATATTTTTCACAAGACCTATTGGTTATGCAACTATGAACATACTAGTGCTGATCTGAGAAAAGGGTTTTAATTTGAGAATGTCTTCACCAATAATTGGTACGTCATATTTTTCTTTATGCACTAGACATTCTAGTTACAAATTGGATAAGTATTGCCTTTTCCTTTCATTGCTCGGGCATGAAAATAAACCAAGCCTTTTATTTACTTGAAAGTGATGCGATTGGTTCAATGTATAAATTCGAAGAAACTAGAAAATTTCTACAAGAACACTTGTAAATGATTTCTAAATATGCCAATAGCTTAGTTTTTGATACTTTGGGGGGAAGGATCTTCTGCTCGAGTAGGACCCTTTTCATTGGATGCTTAGCGATGATAATCCTAGACAAATTACAGTGCAAGTCCTTTTCAAAAACATTAGATACTTTGGACAAGAGTTCCTAAGAAAGATTTTCCCTAAGTGTTCCATTCAAATTATTTGGTCCAAAAGAAGATTTCCACATTAAGCAAGCATACTAATTATGCCGATCATTATGAATTTAATGTGATTTGACAATATCTCTTATTGTCCTTTTTGCTTAGTCAAAAGTGCAGGGGAGTATTTGCTCATCACCTTCATGGTAGCTTCACTTCTCGCCACTTTACTCTGGAAAGAAAATGATAAAATTTGATTTTGATGCTCATACTTGGAGTGAATCCAAGGATAGAGTGAGTCTAGTGATAGATTTACATTGCATTTTGTTACAAAAATGCTCATATTTCCAACCCCTGAAAATATCACATGCTCACTAGCCAAAACATTTGAAGGAGTGATGAGCTCAAATTTTTATTTGATATTAATTTAGTCACTTCAAGCTCTTAATAAAATAATACCTACTTTAGGCTATCTCTTTAAAAAAACAACCTCATTCAAGTTCTTATTTGGAATTTTCATTTATTAGTTTTGAAAGATGCCTTGTGTTTCAGACTAAGATGACTTATAAAGCTGCAAGCCTACAATAAGCCATGATTTTGATTGAATATTTTTATCCAAATTCTTTGGCTAACTTTCTGAAAATAAGCCCCAATGCCAGTGTCGCTTCTTCGGCCCCAATATAATCAACTCGGCCTATTTCATTTTCAGGACTTCATCTACTTCACCAGTTCACCAGATCGAATTGCCTGATCACAATTTGTTCGCTCGCACATGCCTTAAAGTCTTTAGTTCTAAGAACTAATTTCACAAGCCACACTAACAATCACTAATCACCCCAATTTCTTTCAATTTGGTATTGACATCTCCAAAGTGTGAAATTGTTTTTTTCAAATCATTAGATTATTTTCTTTAGTGGAAAATCGTGAGCATAAGTGATAAACAAGTTAAATATTACTCATGTTGACATTAAGCGCCATTTAAAATGAGATGTCGCAAAAATGGGAACCAAAATGTGTCCCCACACATTACTTTGAATGATTTTACTTTAGAGTAACGTTTACTTATTAACCTATTTTTACTTGTATAGGCACACACTTGGACCTCAATTCATATTTAATGAAATCTAACTGTGTAATACGTGCATGGACTTTCTGACATCATACTTGGACCTCGATTCATATTTAATGAAATCGAACTGTGTAATACGTGCACGAACTTTCTGACATCATACTTGGACCGGACCTCGATCCATATTTGCATTAAATCGGTCCTCATGATATCTTTTTTGATCCTTTTCTTTTTGGCTTAGACACGGCCGAACACTGGTATTGGCGATATTGGCAAGATTTGCTCTCCTATTTAAGGAAATGACATATTGTGGGCAAATCTCTGTATTGATAGTTTTCCTATTTTTGAAATTTCCCTTTTTTGTTGCGATGAACCCTATGTACAAATTGCAAAAGAATGTTATGACAAAAATAAGAGAGTGGAGAGTTTTGTCCGAGGACGTAGGCACATTGCTGAACCTCGTAATCCTTGTGTTCTTTTCTGATTGCCTTACTAAAATTCAACATGGTATCAGAGCAGGTTTGATTCAACTTGTGATTTTTTTTTTTGGTTTGTTTTCTGCACATCTGATTGTCTCGATCTGCTTATGTTCGAGACTATTCCTGTTCTACAACAATCTGCATTCTTCGATTAGTGCTTGCTCCTCTCTTTGTTGCTGTCATATCATTGTTATTACTAGCAATGCGTCATGGATGGGTCAAAGAAGTCAGGAGATGCATCCAACATAACAAATGTGCATGAGACAAACAATCAGTGGTTGACTTCGTTGTTGCTAAACGAAAGAAATTACCTTTCTTGGTCACGAGCTGTAACTGTTGCTCTTGGGGGTAGATCGAAGCTTGGTCACATCAATGGAAGATTAGAGTCCCTCCCGTGACAAATCCCAAATTTGGTGAATGGCAAGCGAATGACCACAGTGTGATGTCTTGGATATTCAATTCCATGGAACCAGAGATTTACGAGATATTTGCATATTCAAAGTCAGCCAAGGCGTTGTGGGATTCGATAAACGAGATGTATGGTAAAGCCAGGAATGCATCTCGGATCTTTGAACTACAACAAGGACTTGCTTCTTCTAAGCAAGGCGCAACACAATCTTTCACTGAACACTTGGGAAAAATGAAGAAGCAATGGGATGAGCTTTGTTAGTATAGACCTGTGACCCAGAATGTGATGGATTATGTCAATCGAGAAGAGCAAGATAAAATCTTTCAATTGTTAGCAAGCATCAGGCCTGAATTTGAGGACACCAAACGTCAAATTCTTATGAGTCCCGAATTGCCCACTTTCAATGAAGTTTGTGCCATAATCCATAGTGAGGAAACAAGGAGACACATTATGCCTTCAGTTCCAATTACATCAAGAGAGCTTGGTGAACAATCGGCCCACAGTGCTATCAACACGAAGCAAGGAGACTCCATTGCTCGGTTTGCCAAAGGAAAATTTAAGAAACCAGCACGGTTCCATTGTGACCATTGCAGTCGTGATGGCCATTCCAAAGAGAGGTGTTGGGGTCTTCATCCGCATTTGTGTCTTAACAAAGACAGGGGTTTGGAAGCTAAGGTGGCAATCCAAGAAAATCCAAACGATTTTCAATCCAAGTTGGAGGCTTTGTCTCAACAAGTTCAGCAATTACTTCAGGTACATGGCAATGGAACGAATGCTTCTAGCACCGAAACCGGAAATTTGGCTATGATGTCTAGTAATGTCCATGCTTACTCAGCTTTATCCAAAACTCAGTTTATTGTTGACTCAGGGGCTACAGACCACATGTATAGTTCTCCAAACTTGCTATCCAATATTACTTCAGGTGTGTCATATCCACCTATTACTATTGCTAATGGTGGGTAGGTTCCAACTAGTGGTGTTGGACAAATTAATTTCTTTTCAAATAATTCTGAAGCATTGTTGGTACCTGAATTATCTTCAAATTTAATGTTAGTTAGCAAATATACTAATCAGTGGAATTGCAATGTTATTTTTGCTCCTCAAAAGGTGTTTTTTCAAATCGAACCACCATGAGGATGATTGGTGAAGGGCGGTTGCAGAATGGGCTGTATATGGTGGACCTCAACAACGAAGCGTTGATGGCACAAAGGAAGACTGTTGACACTTCCCGGTTGTGGCACTAGCGTCTGGGCCATCCCTCTGATCGGGTGTTACATGCTCTTGATATGACTTTAAGTTATGATTCCAATTGCTGTGATTCTTGTCATTATGCTAAGCAGCATAGGTTACCTTTTCCACATAGTACACATAAATCAGAACAGTGTTGTGATTTAGTCCACTTAGATGTTTGGGGAGCTTCTCCTATTGACTCTAAGGAGGGGTTCAAGTATTTTGTTACATTTATTGATGATAAATCTCGAGCTACATGGATTTATCTGCTTAAATCCAAGAGTGAAGTTATGACTGCATTTCAAGATTTTTGCAATATGGTGAAAAATCAATTTAACATTATGGTGAAGATTCTTCATACAGATAATGGAACTGAATATACCAATTGGGCTGTTCAAGTGTTCTTGCGTAGCTTGGGAGTCATTCATCATACCTCCTGTGTTGGAACTTCGTAGCAGAATGGAGTTGTTGAAAGAAAAAATAGGCATCTTCTTGAGGTTACCTGAGCATTGTTATTCTCAGGAAATTTACCCAAGACATATTGGGCTGACGCAGTCCTTACTAGCTGCTACTTAATCAATCGTTTGCCTAGTAAAGTCTTGGGGTATAAAGTTCAATTGAAAGTCTGTATGGCCGAAAATTTGATATCTCTCTCCTAAGAATTTTTGGATGTGTGTGTTATGTGCAATCTCAATCTGGTGACAAGTTGGATCCACGGGTTCGAAAGTGTGTGTTTATGGGATACTCAAATGTCAAGAAGGGATACAAATGCTATGAACCAAGTACTAGACGTGTTTATATTTCTTGTGATGTTGTCTTCGATGAGGCTCACATGTTTTTTGCTAGGAATCAAATTTGGGGGGAGTAAGATGACTATTCTGAATTTTTGCTTCCTATCCTACCTATCGGGGATTCAATGTTGGATCAAGAGGAAATTCCAACAACGGCTATTCAAGGGAGTTAGCTTGTCCCTAATGTTGATGCCGTTCCTAATATAGCTGCCATTACAACTTATGGGCCTGATTTGGAAGTAGAGGTTGAAAATGCAACAGAGGTAGATTCAACATATATAGTACCAAATATCTCAGCCTCAACCCGTAGGTCATCATGCATTCCAAGGCCTTCAACACGGCTCCGTGATTTTGTAACATATCATACGGCTCAGCATCCTATTCAAGATTTTATTGGGTATGATAGAATTTCCCATAATTATTTAAGTTTCTTATCTACCATTGAAAATCAACAGGAACCCAATACCTTCTTGGAAGCATGTAAAAGTAGTGTGTGGGTAAATGCCATGAAAGATGAACTTCAAGCATTGGACCGTAACTATACTTGGGAATTTGTTAAATTGCCAAACGGGAAAAAGACAGTTGGATGTCGGTGGATTTACAAGATCAAATACAATAGTGATGGTTCAGTTGAAAGGTACAAAGCTCTGCTCGTCGCAAAAGGGTATACTCAAACATAGGGGATAGACTACAAGGACACATTTGCTCCTGTAGTGAAAATGAACACTGTTCATGTCATTCTATCCGTGGCAATTAACTATAGCTGGCCATTGTTTCAGATGAATGTGAAGAATGCTTTCCTCCAAGAAGACTTAGAAGAAGAGGTTTATATGGATCTTCCTCTAAGACATCCCTTAGAGAATAATAAGGGAATGGTTTGCAAATTAAAGAAGGCAATATATGGTCTCAAATAGTCACCTAGAGCATGGTATGGTAAGCTAAGTTCCGCACTCATTAGATTTGGTTTCAAAAGGAGCACAACTAATTCTTCGATGTTTACTAAAGTAACTAATGAAGGTATTGTTGCTATTCTCATTTATGTTGATGAACTTATTATTACTGGCAGTAACTTAGCAGGTATTGCAAAACTTAAACTGTTGTTGAGCAAGGAATTTGACATTAAAGATCTTGGAAAATTGAGGTATTTTTTGGGGATAGAGGTAGCAAGTTTTAACAAAGGTATGTTCTTGACTCAAAGGAAATATATTCTAGATCTATTGAAGGAGACTGGTAAGCTGGGTGTTAAACCTGCTAGCACTCCTATGGATTACAACAATAAGACTATGTCCAAGGAAACACCAATACAGGATATTGGGCAATTTCAGCATTTGGTAGGGAGATTGATTTACCTAACTATTACTAGACCTAACATTGCTTATTCTGTTAGCTATGTGAGCCAATTTATGCAAAAACCTACACAAGGACATATGGAGTTGCTAAACCAGCTCCTTCGATATCTAAAGGCTTCTCCAGGAAGAGGAATATTGTTGAAGAATAATGGTAATACAGAGATTGTGGGATTTACTGATGTTGATTGGGCTGAGAATCCCATGGAAAGAAAATCTACCACGGGTTTTTGTACCTTTGTTGGTGGAAATATTGTTACTTGGAAAAATAAGAAGCAAACAGTTGTGGCTAGATCTAGTGCGGAAGCTGAGTATCGAGTCATGGCTATGCAACTAGTGAGATCGTATGGCTTCGTCTATTGCTTCAAGAATTGGGTTGTGATGCCATGTCTAAACCTACGAAGCTATTTTGTGATAATCAGGCAGCAACACACATTGCTTCAAATCCGGTCTTTCATGAAAGGACCAAACACACAGAGGTCGATTGTCACTTAGTAAGGGAAAAAGGTTCAAGACAAGACAATAGAGGCACTATATATTCGTAGTGGGGATCAACTTGCTGATGTTTTCACCAAAGCTTTACCCAAGGGAGTATTTCAGGATATGATGAACAAGTTGACCTCTGACGATATCTTCGCTCCAACTTGAGGGGGAGTATTGGCGATATTGGCAAGATTTGCTCTCCTATTCAAGGAAAGGGCATACTGTGGGCAAATCTCTGTATTGATAGTTTTCCTATTTTTGAAATTTCTCTTTTTTGTTGCGATGAACCCTATGTACAAATTGCAGAAGAATGTTATGACAAAAATAAGAGAGTCGAGAGTTTTGTCCGAGGACGTAGGTACATTGCTGAACCTCGTAATCCTTGTGTTCTTTTCTGATTGCCTTACTAAAATTCAACAACTAGTCTCACATATAAGATCTATGGGCAAGGGTGATTGGGTTTATCGCCTTAAGAGGCTACGATCAAAAATTCATACTTGTCTCAATTCCTCTCATGCTAAATCCACAATTATTTCTCTTGTTTTTAATTCTTTTTCTTTTTTTCCTATCGTCTTCTTCCCTATCATCTTCCTTGTGCATATTTTGAAAAGCTCTGCTCTACTAAATAAACAAACTCAACCTCATCAGTGATCGACGCATTCGAACATTGAATGGAACGTCACTGTTTTCCAGCTTCGGTTGCCTAAAGCACCACCATCATCCGCTAACCATCATGCATAAGCCGAGATATGTAGAAAGACACGCAGGATATGAGGGGAAGAACTGTACCTCATCCAGTGCGAGATTCACCAAGCTAATCAACGTATGGGGCAAAGATTTCGAGCCACGTTTCCCACCAAGCAAAACGAACAATCACCATGGGGGCCGTATAGATGCAAAAAATAGCAAAAATAGATAGTCAGTGACATATTTGGAGACCACAAAGTGTCTTTGGAAAGGAAACGAGATCCGTAGTAAGTGGGGAAAAACATTTTCATCCACAATGCATAGACTAACAACCACATCCCATAATCAGTATCGTTCAACAAAATCAATCCGAATGTGTCAGTTTTGCTTCCTAATCAATCAACAGCATGTGGCAAGGATCACGGATTTGACTCACTCATTCCATCAAACACTTGGTCAGAATCTCAGTAAAAAGACTCGATGTAACACCGCACGACAATCCAAATACTTCTTTCTTTGCACAAAGGATTTGATTCATCGAGGAAAAAAATGATTTCGATCCGGTCTCTTCCCAGACATACACCAGCGTCAACTTCAAACTAAATCTTCACTCATGAAATGACCGAAAGAAATGTTCCAAAACCAACCTTACCGTGGTGGGATTTTCAACCACGACTGCTGAGTAAACTCGTCCAAAGAGGTTCAGGTAAGCGTCGATCAACGAACTTGAGATCCATAAATGGAGATCGAGCGGGACTTGACAGCTTCAGAGTTTTCGCCTACAAAACAAGGCAAGGCAACGCTTCTCCCAATACTTCACAGAAACAAGAGATCCACAGTGACAAGCAATAATTGAATGCTGGAACCGGGACTCCAAGTACGCCGGCTACAGTGATCAGTGTCGATGATGGAAATGGCTTCGGGTAAAAGGCTCAACTCCCTCGGATATATTGAATGTAAAAATAGAGGATAATAGAGCTTCTGGGCCATGGCAAGGGAATGGTCGCGAGTGATGACGGAAGACGTCCGATCGGGAAGGATGGAGTCCGAAAATCTCCCGGAGTGCTCTCAAAATTTGGTTTTGTCAAAATGTGAAGGGAAAGGAAAATCGAGAGAGATGAGGTGTAGGAATTTCTGTGTATTTCTCTATATTGTAATATGAGCACAATACATTGTATTTAACTACAAAGGAAGAAATAATAAAGGAAAATAATTATCCCTATCTTTCTAGGCCTAAGATAGACAATATTACATATCAATTTACAATTTGACATGATTTGCTAAACTTTCCTATCTTTTGCGTATCTTCCAACACTCCCCTTCAAGCTGGTGGCTTGTAGATGTCCAAGACGCCTAGCTTGCTCAAGAGATACGCATGCTGTTTTTGACACAGAGGTTTGGTGAAGACATCTGCCGGTTGTTCTTGCGTTCCAATCCTTGTGTCTCAATCATCCCTTCCTGAATTTTTTCTCGGGTGAAATGACAATCGACTTTAATGTGCTTTGTTCTCTCATGCACGATAGGATTGGATGCAAGTTTGAGAGCTGCATCATTGTCGCAGAACAATCTTGTTGGTCCCTTGACATGCACTCCAAGATCCTGAAGTAACCCTCTCAACCATACTATTTCACATGTGGTTTTAGCCATGGCTCGATATTCTGCCTCTGCCGAAGACAACGAGACAGTTGGTTGTTTCTTCATTCTCCAGGAAAGTAAAGAATCCCCCAATTTGATACAAAAACCGGTTAGTGACCTTCTGCTCATAGGACAGGTTGCATAATCTGCATCGCAGTATGCGATCATTTTCATGTCACACTTCCTAGAGAGAAGAATCCCAAGACCAGGACATTTCTTCAAGTACCTCACGACTTTCAGCGTGGCATTCATATAAGACTGTTTTGGCTTATGCATGAACTGACTAAGTGTTTGCACAGTGTAACTTATGTTTGGTCTAGTCATAGTCAAATATATGAGCTTCCCGACTAGCTTCTGATAGCCCAAAGGATCCTTGAGAGTAGGGTCTACCTCCTGAGGCACTTCAACATCATAATCAGCGGTTGTCAGCTTGACATTTTGTTCAATAGGCACTACAGCTGGCTTACACCCAGATAATCCTGCTTCTGAAATGATCTCCAATGCAAATTTTCTCTGACTGAGAGAGATTCCTTGGCTAGATCGAGCAATTTCAATCCCAAGAAAGTACTTTGACAATCCCAGATCTTTAATATGGAAAGTAGAATGCAAGTATCCTTTAAGGCCTTTGATAGCTATTTCATCATTCCCCATAATGATATGTCATCTACATATATCATTAAGTAGATAGATGACGTACCTTGAGTCCATGTGAATACCGCATAATCAAATCTGGATTGTTGAAAACCAGCAGCTATTAGTGATTCGGCAAATTTCGCATACCACTGTCTGGATGCTTGCTTGAGTCAGTACAAGGATTTGCAGAGACAACATACTTTATTCTCCCCTCTGTCTCCGTAAGCCTTGAGGTATTTCCATATATAGCTCATCGTCTAAATCACCATGGAGAAAGGCATTATGAACATCCATCTGATGTAACGACCAGTCGTGAGAAGCTGCTACAGAGAGAAAAGAGCGAACTGTGACATCTTTGGCCACAGGAGAAAAAGTCTCGTGATAATCAAAACCTTCCTTCCGTGTGAAGCCTTTAGCCACAAGTCGTGCCTTGTATCGTTCAATCGATCCATCTGCTCGATATTTGATCTTGTAGACCCATTTACATCCAATTGCTTTATGATGTGAAGGTAAAGCAACAAGATCCCATGTATGGTTATCCACGAGGGCTTTCAATTCTGCCTCCATTGCTATTTGCCATCGTGGATCAGTGCTTGCCTCATGAAAGTTGGATGGTTCTTGTTCTTCAGAAATACGAGCAATGCAACATCGATGCATTGGGGATAAACGATCGAAGGAAACATAAGAGGAGATTGGAAAAGGAATACCTGGTGAATTCTTGACTCCACATATATAGTCTTTAGTCCAGGTAGGAGGTTGAGTAGCACGTCCAGAATGTTTGGGTGGATCATCTTTTGAAGATGTATTGTCTGGGATTTCCACTGGAAGTGAGTCTGGGATAGGTAGATCTGAAGAAATCTCATTATCATTCAGTCTTTCATCCTGGGCTTCCTCTAAAGGGATATAGCACTGATCCACGATGGCAAACAGCAATGGAGGCAGAATTGAAAGCCCTCGTGGATAACCATACATGGGATCTTGTTGCTTTACCTTCACATTGTAAAGCAATTGGATGTAAATGGGTCTACAAGATCAAATATCGAGCAGATGGATCGATTGAACGATATAAGGCGCGACTTGTGGCTAAAGGCTTCACACAGAAGGAAGGTTTCGATTATCACGAGACTTTTTCTCCTGTGGCCAAAGATGTCACAGTTCGCTCTTTTCTCTTTGTAGCAGCTTCTCACGACTGGTCGTTACATCAGATGGATGTTCATAATGCCTTTCTCCATGGTGATTTAGACGAGGAGCTATATATGGAAATACCTCAAGGCTTACGGAGACAGGGGAAGAATAAAGTATGTCGTCTCCGCAAATCCTTGTACGGACTCAAGCAAGCATCTAGACAGTGGTATGCGAAATTTGTTGAATCACTAATAGCTGCTGGCTTTCAACAATCCAGATTTGATTATGTGGTATTCACATGGACTCAAGGTACGTCATCTATCTACTTGATGATATATGTAGATGACATACTCATTATGGGTAATGGTGAAATAGCTATCAAAGGCCTTAAAGGATACTTGCATTCTACTTTCCATATTAAAGATCTGGGATCGCCAAAGTATTTTCTTGGGATTAAAATTGCTCGATCTAGCCAAGGAATCTCTCTCAGTCAGAGAAAATTTCAATCCCAAGAAATACTTTGGCGATCCCAGATCTTTAATATGGAAAGTAGAATGCAAGTATCCTTTAAGGCCTTTGATAGCTATTTCATCATTCCCCATCATGAGTATGTCATCTACATATATCATCAAGTAGATAGATAACGTACCTTGAGTCCATGTGAATACCGCATAATCAAATCTGGATTGTTGAAAACCAGCAGCTATTAGTGATTCAGCAAATTTCGCATACCACTGTCTGGATGCTTGCTTGAGTCCGTACAAGGATTTGCGGAGACGACATACTTTATTCTCCCCCTGTCTCCGTAAGCCTTGAGGTATTTCCATATATAGTCTTTAGTCCAGGTAGGAGGTCGAGTAGCACGTCCAGAACGTCTAGGTGGATCATCTTCTGAAGATGTATTGTTTGGGATTTCCATTGGAAGTGAGTCTAGGATAGGTAGATCTGAAGAAATCTCATTATCATTCAGATCTACCTATCCCAGACTCACTTCCAGTGGAAATCCCAGACAATACATCTTCAGAAGATGATCCACCCAAACGTTTTGGATCAGTGCTTGCCTCATGAAAGTTGGATGGTTCTTGTTATTCAGAAATACGAGCAATGCAACATAGATGCATTGGGGATAAACGATCAAAGGAAACATAAGAGGAGATTGGAAAATGAATACCTGGTGAATTCCTGACTCCACATATATAGTCTTTAGTCCGAGGTAGGAGGTCGAGTAACACGTCCGAACGTGCGGGTGGATCATCTTCGAAGATGTATTATGCAGGATTTCCCTTTGGAAGTGAGTGCGGGATAGGTAGATCTGAAGAAATCTCATTATCATTCAGTCTTTCATCCTGGGCTTCCTCTAAAGGTGTTGTGCTGTTAGTGGAGTTGAAAACACCTTGTGTATCTGTCAATGGAGGAATAAATATATATCTGGAACCTGCAGATCTATCGTCAGCAGAATAGGTTGGAGAATGCCCTGGTTCAGTGCCACTTTTGTTCTGGTGGACAAAAGGGAAAATAGTTTCTTGGAATATAATATCTCTGCTGACAGAAAATTCTCCAGTACTCGGATCATAAATTCGATATCCCTTTTGTAAGGTAGAATATCCCATGAATATGCAGTAGCGAGCACGTGATCCAATCTTATCTTTGGGCCCGACAATAGCAGCGTAGCATAGACAGCCAAAAACTCTCAAGTGGATCAAGTCAGGCTTCTTTCCAAAAAGTACTGGGAAAGGAGATTGTCCATCTAGAACTTTGGTCGGCATTCGATTTATTAAATAAGTAGCAGTCAATATGCAATCTCCCCAAAATGTGTCTGGAATAGAAGCTTGAAACTTCAAAGCTCTGGCAACCTCTAAGAGATGACGATGCTTCCTTTCCACCACTCCATTTTGTTGTGGTGTATAAGTACATGAGCTCTCATGTAAAATTTCTTGAGATGAAAGAAGATCCGCACATTCATGATTAAAAAATTCCTTCCCATTGTCTGTCCTTATTTTTTGCATAGGTTTTCCAAACTGGGTTTTGGATAAGGAAAGAAAGGTTTTCAAGTGGGACACAACTTGACTTTTAGACTGCATGAGAAAGATCCGGGTGGCTCTGGAATGATCATTTACAATGGTAAGGAAAAAACGAGATCCATCATGATTTACTGTATGGTAAGGTCCCCAGACATCAATATGCAGTAAGGAAAGGATATTTTTCGAACGATTTTGACTTAAAGGGAAAGGATTACGCGATTGCTTTGCAAGAGGTCAAATTTGACAATGAGGGTAAGAAAATTGAGAACTATGACCCAATCTAGAGTGCAAAAGGAAATTTCTATCATTAGAAATTGAGTTACACAATGTTCTTATTACAAGGAAAATTAAAATTTACAGGCAAGCTTTT
>CM024616.1:23833125-23904850 GCA_014182575.1 Eucalyptus decipiens
AAATCAACGCACGTGCGTATTTATAGATAAAATGCTGCTATTTTACCGTCCCTCTGATTTTGTTCGCAATTCTTCATCGTACACCTTCCTCTTGAGATAACAAATACAGTAGATACAAATTCCAGTATGAATGCCCAAAGAATAGTGGCGTTACCGCATCTTTAAAGAGTCCCGGCACAAAATGAATGCCCGTGCGTATTTATGCAGAACATGCAGCTATTTTGCCGTCCCTCTAATTTTGTTCGCAATCCATCATCGTAGGCCTTCCTCTTGACATAACAAATACAGCAGATAGAAATTCCAGCATGAATGCCAAAAGAATAGTGGCGTTACCGCATCTTCAATGTGCCCCGGCCCAAAATCAACGCGCGTGCGTATTTATGCAGAAAATGCTGCTATTTTACCGTCCCTCCGATTTTGTTCGCAATTCATCATCGTACGCCTTCCTCTTGACATAACAAGTACAGTAGATATAAATTCCAGCATGAATGCCAAAAGAATAGTGGCGTTACCGCATCTTCAACGTGCTCCGGTCCGAAATCAACGCGGGTGCGTATTTATGCAGAAAACGCTGCTATTTTACCGTCCCTCTGATTTTGTTCGCAATTCTTCATCGTAAACCTTGTTCTTGAGATAACAAATACAGTAGATAAAAATTCCAGTATTAATGCCCAAAGAATAGTGGCGTTACCGCATCTTCAAAGTGCCCCGACTCAAAAAGAACGCGCGTCCGTATTTCTGTAGAAATGCAGCTATTTTGCCGTCCTCTAATTTTGTTCGCAATCCATCATCGTAGGCCTTCCTCTTGACATAACAAATACATTACATAGAAATTACAGCATGAATGCCAAAAGAATAGTGGCGTTACCGCATCTTTCAAAGCGCCCTACTAAAATCAACGCGCGTGGGCGTATTTATGCAGAAAATGCTGCTATTTTGACCGCCCCTCTGATTTTGTTCGCAATTCTTCATCGTAGGCCTTCCTCTTGACATAACAAGTACAGTAGATAGAAATTCCAGCATGAATGCCAACAGAATAGTGGCGTTACCGCATCTTCAACGTGCCCCGGCCCAAAATCAACACGGGTGTATATTTATGAAGAAAATGCTACTATTTTACCGTCCCTCTGATTTTGTTCGCAATTCTTCATCGTAGGCCTTCCGCTTGACATAACAAATACAGTAGATAGAAATTCCAGTATGAATGCCAAAAGAATAGTGGCGTTGGTCAAGACTTCATTGTGCCCCGGCACAAAATGAACGCGCGTGCGTATTTATGCAGAAAATGCAGCTATTTTGCCGTCCCTCTAATTTTGTTCGCAATCCATCATCGTAGGCATTACTCTTGATATAACAAATACAGTAGATAGAAATTCCAGCATGAATGCCAAAAGAATAGTTGCGTTACCGCATCTTCAAAGTGCCCCGGCCCAAAATCTACGCGCGTGCGTATTTATGCAGATAATGCTGCTTTTTTACCGTCCCTTTGATTTTGTTCGTAATTCTTCATCGTAGGCCTTCCTCTTGACATAACAAGTACAGTAGATAGAAATTTCACCATGAATGCCAAAAGATTAGTGGCATTACCGCATCTTCAACGTGCCCCGGCCCAAAATCAACGAGTGTGCGTATTTATGCAGAAAACGCTGCTATTTTACCGTCCCTCTGATTTTGTTCGCTATTCTTCATCCTAGACCTTCCTCTTGAGATAACAAATACAATAGATAAAAATTCCAATCTGACTGCCCAAAGAATAGTGGCATTACCGCATCTTGAAAGTGCCCTGGCACAAAAAGAACGCGTGTGCGTATTTCTGCAGAAAATGCAGCTATTTTGCCGTCCCTCTAATTTTGTTCGCAATTCATCATCGTAGGCCTTCCTCTTGATATAACAAATACATTAGATAGAAATTACAGCATGAATGCCAAAAGAATAGTGGCGTTACCGCATCTTCAAAGTGCCCCGGGCCAAAATCAACGCGCGTGCGTATTTATGCAGAAAATGCGGCTATTTTACCGTCCCCCTAATTTTGTTCGCAATTCTTCATTGTAGGCCTTCCTCTTGACATAACAAATACAGTAGATAGAAATTCCAGCATTAATGCCAGAAGAATTGTAACGAGCTGTGACGTCCCAGAGCGTCACGTACTAAGCGCAAGCGGAATTATAATTATTATTATCTTCGTGTCTAGCTTGTAATCTCCTTTAGATAACCCATAGCGTTTACCATTAAAGGTTAGCATGTATAACATGGATTATTTTAAAAATCTCAAGTTTATATTACAAGGTTATCTTGCAATGCACATAGACAAGATCATAAAAGGCTTCCTTTCATTTTATCATCATCGGGCATACAAAATTATCAACCTGGACTCATTCCATGTTCTTCGCCTATATATTTACATCATATACAAAACAAAAGTAAGGCGTAACACAAGCCAGGGGATAAGGGTGAGGGTATCTACCCACGAGTTCCCACACTAGCCCACATCTAACAAAACCAAAGTCAGTCAGCCTCTACACGATCCAAGACGCCTAGGTGCCGTCCATCCTCAGCCTCCAAGTCCTCCTGCTCCAAAGGGTAAAGGTCCGAACATCTCTCCTTCATGGTTGACAAACCATGCAACGAACGTCATCGAGGTCAAGTCAGCTCTACCGTCATCCAGCCATAAAGTCGCCGTACTTGGACAAACCATGTCAATGTCGGGATCATACTCGTCATGAAAAGAACATCAAGACGCACTACCGCCCCGCAGACGAGCTACCGGCGGTACATCCATGCTATCAATCTGAAAATGTAAGGTATGAGCAAACAACCTTGCCCAGTAAAGAATGATAAAACTCTAACTTAAACAATCCATAGCCATCAAAGTTACAAGTGAATCATCAAACAATTTAGGATGCTAAGAGAATATATCACAAGCATAAACAATACTATTACTCATAAGAAATCACCTTATATGCATCCACTCCTATACTTTACCCTTCACAAACTCAATCTCACATCAAGATAATATACAACAATAATAGATGAACTCACTCGCCAAATAATTATATTTAGTGTGCATAAAATCCACCCTCGATCAATCATTAACCAGAATTCAACCGGCTGATCGAGTCACTTCCAGAAAGTACGTTATCCGGACTTCCACAATACCTCTAATTGTGGGCATCTCACTCCGAGGCATCCCGGCATCACACAACCGAGGTCCTCCCAAGACCACTCAGCAAGGGGCATCTCACTCCGAGGCATCTCAAGATCACACAACCGAGGCATCCCTTGATCACACACAAGGGCATCTCACTCCGAGGCATCTCAGTATTTCTTACCGAGGCATCCAAGACCACGCAGCAAGGGGCATCCTAAACTTCCGGGGCATCACCGGTATCTCGGTACCGATGGGTTCATTCATCTTAAGCACACGTCACACCACCACACCTTTGATTAATGCATTTATCGTATGCAAAAGAAAAAGACTTAAAGTATCTATCTAACTCTCATGAACCTAGCACACGTGCGTGTCCGGATTATAAGATGAAACCCATTACGCCATGTCCCATTCCATGGCGTACATGATATTCATCCCATAATCACACTATGCACCGCACTCATTGCACACATGATTCTATATGCACTTATATCTCAAAATGATATATGAGACTTACTCATACACAACTAACATCTAGTATAAGGTTTATTAGACTCTATGTTCCTCATACAAGTCTAAGATACAAGACACTACATCTAATATGTGTTCTCGTACAAACAGTATACTATCTAAATGAACAGTTTCGGTTTCAAACACAGAAGGTATATTAATTCTTGTCGAAATATTACCAAATTTTAGTATGTTATACTTAAGACATAGACTAACAATTCTCGTGAAGAAACTTAAGTCTGATTCTCACTGCATTAAGAGTAACAGTCGCCATAATCTTAACTAGTACCCTGTACCGACGTCCAGATTCTTCATCTACAAAGAAAAATTGTTTCACTAGCCAATTCTTATCGATTTAATCTCAAATTTTGACAGGTCATTCCTTAATATGTTTTCTACAATTTTCATTAAGGATTCAAAGTCCAAATCTAACTAGGTAAATACAGAAAATTCGTATAATCAGTAAAGGTCATACCGTTTCTCATTACAAGAACAGTTTATTGGTTTTACTAAGTTCACTTATCTCTACGTTTTTATAGTCATATGTGGTTATAGCTACGTGTATAATTCAATCTCATAGATATTCTATCATGTAAAAATAGTTTCTTCTTATTCCTATTAACATACATGAAGAAAACTAAACACAAACAGAAGACTCTATAATCATTTTCACCTAAAAACAGAATAGGTTCACGTTTTCCCTTTACTTAACCCAACTAAACCACTTATCTTTTCACAAACTTCTTCTACAATACTTCAATGCCTAATCTCAGCAACTTAAAGCAACTTCAGCATATCATTTTAACAAATGATCAATTCCACAGCTCGGCTCGAAGTAAACGCATCCGTGAGTTCACTCATCACAGCATACACCATATCCATCCACTCGCATCCATTTCATCACTTCGCCAACAAAACAGCATACTCACACAAGGATTTCGAAACATGTAGTCCTCAAAAACAAACATGCAATGGCTTCTAAACTTTAATCTAACACTTTTCTCAGCTTAGATCAATCACAAAAAACAGCAACTACAAACTATATCCATCACTGTTTGGTTAGATCCTCAAGCTCCTTGGTGAAACAATGGATAACTTTCAATTTAGAGTTAGATCTTTCCCTACCTTGCTTCAGCTACAACACAACTCTAAGATGCTTCAAGATCAACACTCAAAATCAGCATGCAAGAAGAAGAAGGCTGCTGGTTTGCTTCTGGTTTTCGCTGCTCAGCCGAGAGAAAAAGAAAGAAGAAGATGAAGATGGGGGGTTTCTGCTTTATAGAGAGAGAGGGAAGTGCCGAAGCTTAAGGGGGAAATAAGTCTACAAAACTAATCCCTAGGCTAGTGTAATGATGAGATCTTGTAATGATTATTTTCCTTGAAGCTTGCATGTCTCGGTTCATGGGAATCAAATGGGTGAAGAAAACAAAGAGAGAAGAGATTTTGGTGTCGTGGCCTTCAAGCTTGTTTTCTCAAGTTTAATTTGTTACTCAAAATTAATTAGTCTTTAATCCGAGTCAGCTTAGTCGGTTCATTGATTTGTAATATTTTTCCATTTATTCCCTTTTGTTTCCAACTTGATTTCAATCCTTTTGTGATTATACAAAGTGACGGCATAACATATCGAATAACATAACATATTAAATGGTCAATGTTAGTCTATAAAGAATTCATCACAAAATGCTAAAGTTAGAAATTTATATTAGCATTATAAACATTAATCAAGTTATCATAACTATAATATATAAAATAAATCATCCGGCCTAAATATTCATTCCCGCCCAACGTGGCTCAATCTATAACAATCCGGCCCACTAAACTAAACCTACAAATCTAATGATTTCGAACCTTGGCCCGCTCTGCCAAGTCCAAGCCCATAATCACTCATTAGGTTTCTCAAGTCCAATTCGGTGGCCCATTCACTTCTCAAGCCCACACGCTTAATCCATCGGTTCATTTTCTGGCCCAATCTAATTAATCTAAGTTCCTAAGTGATGTAATTACACTAATGAAGGTCGATGAAATTTGGGATGTCACAAGAATAGTGGCGTTACCGCATCTTCGAAGTGCCCCAGCCCAAAATGAACGCGCGTGGATTTTTTTGCAAAAAATTCTGCTATTTTGCCGTCCCTCTGATTTTGTTCGCTATTCTTCAACGTAGACCTTCCTCTTGAGATAACAAATACAGTAGAAAAAAATTCTAGTATGAATGCCTAAAGAATAGTGGTGTTACTCCATCTTCAAAGTGGCCCGGCACAAAATGAACGCGAGGGTGCGTATTTATGCAGAAAACGCTGCTATTTTACCGTCCCTCTCATTTTGTTCGCAATTCTTCATCGTAGGCCTTCCTCTTGACATAACAAATACAGTAGATAGAAATTCCAGCATGAATGCCAAAACAATAGTGGCGTTACCGCATCTTCAAAGTGCCCCCGCCCAAAATCAACGCGCGTGCGTAATTATGCTGAAAATGATGCTATTTTACCATCCCTCTGATTTTGTTCGCAATTCTTCATCGTAGGCCTTCCTCTTGACATAACAAGTACAGTAGATAGAAATTCCAGCATGATTGCCAAAAGAATAGTGGCGTTACCGCATCTTCAAAGTGCCCTAGCGCAAAATCAACTCGCGTGCGTTTTTCTGCAAAAAATTCTTCTATTTTGCCGTCCCTCTGATTTTGTTCGATATTCTTCATCGTAGGACTTCCTCTTGACATAACAAATACAGTAGATAGAAATTCCAGCATGAATGCCAAAAGAATAGTGGCGTTACCGCATCTTCAAAGTGCCCCGGCCCAAAATCAACGCGCGTGCGTATTTATGCAGAAAATGCTGCTATTTTGCCGTCCCTCTAATTTTGTTCGCAATTCATCATCGTAGGCCTTCCTCTTGACATAACAAATACAGTAGATAGAAATTCCAGCATGAATGCCAAAAGAATAGTGGCGTTACCGCATCTTCAAAGTGCCCGGCCCAAAATCAACGCGCGTGCGTATTTATGCAGAAAACGCTGCTATTTTACCGTCCCTCTAATTTTGTTCGCAATTCTTCATCGTAGGCCTTCCTCTTGAGATAACAAATACAGTAGATAAAAATTCCAGCATGAATGCCCAAAGAATAGTGGCGTTACCGCATCTTCAAAGTGCCCCGGCCCAAAATCAACGCGTGCGTATTTATGCAGAAAATGCTGCTATTTTACCGTCCCTCTGATTTTGTTCGCAATTCATCATCGTAGGCCTTCCTCTTGACATAACAAATACAGTAGATAGAAATTCCAGCATGAATGCCAAAAGAATAGTGGCGTTACCGCATCTTCAAAGTGCCCCAGCCCAAAATCAACGAGTGTGCGTATTTATGCAGAAAATGCTGCTATTTTACCGTCCCACTGATTTTGTTCGCAATTCTTCATCGTAGGACTTCCTCTTGACATAACAAATACAGTAGATAGAAATTCCAGTATGAATGCCCAAAGAATAGTGGCGTTACCGCATCTTCAAAGTGCTCTGGCCCAAAATCAACGCGCATGCGTATTTCTTCCCAGAAAATGCTGCTATTTTGCGGTCCCCCTCTAATTTTGTTCGCAATTCTTCATCGTAGGCCTTCCTCTTGACATAACAAATACAATAGATAAAAATTCCAGCATGAATGCCAAAAGAATAGTGGGGTTACCGCATCTTCAAAGTGCCCGGCCCAAAATCAACGCGCGTGCGTATTTTTTGCGTCCCTCGATGCAGAAAATGCAGCTATTTTGCCGTCCCTCTAATTTTTGTTAATTCTTCATCGTAGGCCTTCCTCTTGACATAACAAATACAGTAGATAGAAATTCCAGCATGAATGCCAAAAGAATAGTGGCGTTACCGCATCTTCAAAGTGCCCCGGCCCAAAATCAACGCGCGTGCGTATTTATGCAGAAAATGCTGCTATTTTACCGTCCCTCTGATTTTCTTCGCAATTCTTCATCGTAGGCCTTCCTCTTGACATAACAAATACAGTAGATAGAAATTCCAGCATGAATGCCAAAAGAATAGTGGCGTTACCGCATCTTCAAAGTGCCCCGGCACAAAATGAACGCGCGTGCGTATTTATGCAGAAAACGCTGCTATTTTGCCATCCCTCTGATTTTGTTCGCTATTCTTCATCGTAGACCTTCCTCTTGACATAACAAATACAGTAGATAGAAATTCCAGCATGAATGCCAAAAGAATAGTGGCGTTACCGCATCTTCAAAGTGCCCCGGCCCAAAATCAACGCGCGTGCGTATTTCTGCAAAAATGCTGCTATTTTGCCGTCCCTCCGATTTTGTTCGCAATTCTTCATCGTAGGCCTTCCTCTTGACATAACAAATACAGTAGATAAAATTCCAGCATGAATGCCAAAAGAATAGTGGCGCTATTTTGCCGTCCCTCTAATTTTGTTCGCAATTCTTCATCGTAGGACTTCCACTTGACATAACAAATACAGTAGATTCGCAATTCTTCATCGTAGGACTTCCACTTGACATAACAAATACAGTAGATAGAAATTCCAGCATGAATGCCAAAAGAATAGTGGCGTTACCGCTTCTTCAAAGTGCCCCGGCCCAAAATCAACGCGCGTGCGTATTTATGCAGAAAATGCTGCTATTTTCCCGTCCCTCTGATTTTGTTCGCAATTCTTCATCGTAGGCCTTCCTCTTGACATAACAAATACAGTAGATAGAAATTCCAGCATGAATGCCAAAAGAATAGTGGCGTTACCGCATCTTCAAAGTGCCCCGGCCCAAAATCAACGCGCGTGCGTATTTATGCAGAAAATGCTGCTATTTTACCGTCCCTCTGATTTTGTTCGCAATTCTTCATCGTAGGCCTTCCTCTTGACATAACAAATACAGTAGATAGAAATTCCAGCATGAATGCCAAAAGAATAGTGGCGTTACCGCATCTTCAAAGTGCCCCGGCCCAAAATCAACGCGCGTGCGTATTTATGCAGAAAATGCTGCTATTTTACCGTCCCTCTGATTTTGTTCGCAATTCTTCATCGTAGGCCTTCCTCTTGACATAACAAATACAGTAGATAGAAATTCCAGCATGAATGCCAAAAGAATAGTGGCGTTACCGCATCTTCAAAGTGCCCCGGCCCAAAATCAACGCGCGTGCGTATTTATGCAGAAAATGCTGCTATTTTGCCGTCCCTCTAATTTTGTTCGCAATTCTTCATCGTAGGCCTTCCTCTTGACATAACAAATACAGTAGATAGAAATTCCAGCATGAATGCCAAAAGAATAGTGGCGTTACCGCATCTTCAAAGTGCCCCGGCCCAAAATCAACGCGCGTGCGTATTTATGCAGAAAATGCTGCTATTTTACCGTCCCTCTGATTTTGTTCGCAATTCTTCATCGTAGGCCTTCCTCTTGACATAACAAATACAGTAGATAGAAATTCCAGCATGAATGCCAAAAGAATAGTGGCGTTACCGCATCTTCAAAGTGCCCCGGCCCAAAATCAACGCGCGTGCGTATTTATGCAGAAAATGCTGCTATTTTGCCGTCCCTCTGATTTTGTTCGCAATTCTTCATCGTAGGCCTTCCTCTTGACATAACAAATACAGTAGATAGAAATTCCAGCATGAATGCCAAAAGAAAAAAGTGGCGTTACCGCATCTTCAAAGTGCCCCGGCCCAAAATCAACGCGTGTGCGTATTTATTCAAAAAAATTTCCTATTTTACCGTCCCTCTGATTTTGTTCGCAATTCTTCATCGTAGCCATTCCTCTTGACATAAAAAGCGCAGTAGATAGAAATTCCAGCATGAATGCCAAAAGAATAGTGGCATTACCGCATCTTCAACGTGCCCTGGCACGAAATGAACGCGCGTGCGTATTTATGCAGAAAATGCAGCTATTTTGCCGTCCCTCTAATTTTGTTCGCAATTCATCATCGTAGGCCTTCCTCTTGACATAACAAATACAGTAGATAGAAATTCCAGCATGAATGCCAAAAGAATAGTGGCGTTACCGCATCTTCAAAGTGCCCCCGGCCCAAAATCAACGCGCGTGCGTATTTATGCAGAAAATGCTGCTATTTTACCGTCCCTCTGATTTTGTTCGCAATTCTTCATCGTAGGCCTTCCTCTTGACATAACAAATACAGTAGATAGAAATTCCAGCATGAATGCCAAAAGAATAGTGGCGTTACCGCATCTTCAAAGTGCCCCGGCCCAAAATCAACGCGCGTGCGTATTTATGCAGAAAATGCTGCTATTTTACCGTCCCTCTGATTTTGTTCGCAATTCTTCATCGTAGGCCTTCCTCTTGACATAACAAATACAGTAGATAGAAATTCCAGCATGAATGCCAAAGAATAGTGGCGTTACCGCATCTTCAAAGTGCCCCGGCCCAAAATCAACGCGCGTGCGTATTTATGCAGAAAATGCTGCTATTTTACCGTCCCTCTGATTTTGTTCGCAATTCTTCATCGTAGGCCTTCCTCTTGACATAACAAATACAGTAGATAGAAATTCCAGCATGAATGCCAAAAGAATAGTGGCGTTACCGCATCTTCAAAGTGCCCCGGCCCAAAATCAACGCGCGTGCGTATTTATGCAGAAAATGCTGCTATTTTGCCGTCCCTCTGATTTTGTTCGCAATTCTTCATCGTAGGCCTTCCTCTTGACATAACAAATACAGTAGATAGAAATTCCAGCATGAATGCCAAAAGAATAGTGGCGTTACCGCATCTTCAAAGTGCCCCGGCCCAAAATCAACGCGCGTGCGTATTTATGCAGAAAATGCTGCTATTTTACCGTCCCTCTGATTTTGTTCGCAATTCTTCATCGTAGGCCTTCCTCTTGACATAACAAATACAGTAGATAGAAATTCCAGCATGAATGCCAAAAGAATAGTGGCGTTACCGCATCTTCAAAGTGCCCCGGCCCAAAATCAACGCGCGACCTTATTTATGCAAAAAATGCTGCTATTTTGCCGTCCCTCTAATTTTGTTCGCAATTCTTCATCGTAGGCCTACCTCTTGACATAACAAATACAGTAGATAGAAATTCCAGCATGAATGCCAAAGGAATAGTAGCGTTACCGCATCTTCAAAGTGCCCCGGCCCAAAATCAACGCGCGTGCGTATTTATGCAGAAAATGCTGCTATTTTACCGTCCCTCTGATTTTGTTCGCAATTCTTCATCGTAGCCCTTCCTCTTGACATAACAAATACAGTAGATAGAAATTCCAGCATGAATGCCAAAAGAATAGTGGCGTTACCGCATCTTCAAAGTGCCCCGGCCCAAAATCAACGCGCGTGCGTATTTTATGCAGAAAATGCTGCTATTTTACCGTCCCTCTGATTTTGTTCGCAATTCTTCATCGTAGGCCTTCCTCTTGACATAACAAATACAGTAGATAGAAATTCCAGCATGAATGCCAAAAGAATAGTGGCGTTACCGCATCTTCAAAGTGCCCCGGCCCAAAATCAACGCGCGTGCGTATTTATGCAGAAAATGCTGCTATTTTACCGTCCCTCTGATTTTGTTCGCAATTCTTCATCGTAGGCCTTCCTCTTGACATAACAAATACAGTAGATAAAAATTCCAGCATGAATGCCAAAAGAATAGTGGCGTTACCGCATCTTCAAAGTGCCCCGGCCCAAAATCAACGCGCGTGCGTATTTATGCAGAAAATGCTGCTATTTTGCCGTCCCTCTATTTTGTTCGCAATTCTTCATCGTAGGCCTTCCTCTTGACATAACAAATACAGTAGATAGAAATTCCAGCATGAATGCCAAAAGAATAGTGGCGTTACCGCATCTTCAAAGTGCCCCGGCCCAAAATCAACGCGCGTGCGTATTTATGCAGAAAATGCTGCTATTTTACCGTCCCTCTAATTTTGTTCGCAATTCTTCATCGTAGGCCTTCCTCTTGACATAACAAATACAGTAGATAGAAATTCCAGCATGAATGCCAAAAGAATAGTGGCGTTACCGCATCTTCAAAGTGCCCCGGCCCAAAATCAACGCGCGTGCGTATTTATGCAGAAAATGCTGCTATTTTGCCGTCCCTCTGATTTTGTTCGCAATTCTTCATCGTAGGCCTTCCTCTTGACATAACAAATACAGTAGATAGAAATTCCAGCATGAATGCCAAAAGAATAGTGGCGTTACCGCATCTTCAAAGTGCCCCGGCCCAAAATCAACGCGCGTGCGTATTTATGCAGAAAATGCTGCTATTTTGCCGTCCCTCTAATTTTGTTCGCAATTCTTCATCGTAGGCCTTCCTCTTGACATAACAAATACAGTAGATAGAAATTCCAGCATGAATGCCAAAAGAATAGTGGCGTTACCGCATCTTCAAAGTGCCCCGGCCCAAAATCAACGCGCGTGCGTATTTATGCAGAAAATGCTGCTATTTTACCGTCCCTCTGATTTTGTTCGCAATTCTTCATCGTAGGCCTTCCTCTTGACATAACAAATACAGTAGATAGAAATTCCAGCATGAATGCCAAAAGAATAGTGGCGTTACCGCATCTTCAAAGTGCCCCGGCCCAAAATCAACGCGCGTGCGTATTTATGCAGAAAATGCTGCTATTTTACCGTCCCTCTAATTTTGTTCGCAATTCTTCATCGTAGGCCTTCCTCTTGACATAACAAATACAGTAGATAGAAATTCCAGCATGAATGCCAAAAGAATAGTGGCGTTACCGCATCTTCAAAGTGCCCCGCCCAAAATCAACGCGCGTGCGTATTTATGCAGAAAATGCTGCTATTTTGCCGTCCCTCTAATTTTGTTCGCAATTCTTCATCGTAGGCCTTCCTCTTGACATAACAAATACAGTAGATAGAAATTCCAGCATGAATGCCAAAAGAATAGTGGCGTTACCGCATCTTCAAAGTGCCCCGGCCCAAAATCAACGCGTGTGCGTATTTATGCAGAAAATGCTGCTATTTTACCGTCCCTCTGATTTTGTTCGCTATTCTTCATCGTAGACCTTCCTCTTGAGATAACAAATACAGTAGATAAAAATTCCAGTCTGAATGCCCAAAGAATAGTGGCGTTACCGCATCTTCAAAGTGCCCCGGCACAAAATGAACGCGCGTGCGTATTTATGCAGAAAATGCAGCTATTTTGCCGTCCCTCTAATTTTGTTCGCAATTCATCATCGTAGGCCTTCCTCTTGACATAACAAATACAGTAGATAGAAATTCCAGCATGAATGCCAAAAGAATAGTGGCGTTACCGCATCTTCAAAGTGCCCCGGCCCAAAATCAACGCGCGTGCGTATTTATGCAGAAAATGCTGCTATTTTACCGTCCCTCTGATTTTGTTCGCAATTCTTCATCGTAGGCCTTCCTCTTGACATAACAAATACAGTAGATAGAAATTCCAGCATGAATGCCAAAAGAATAGTGGCGTTACCGCATCTTCAAAGTGCCCCGGCCCAAAATCAACGCGCGTGCGTATTTATGCAGAAAATGCTGCTATTTTGCCGTCCCTCTGATTTTGTTCGCAATTCTTCATCGTAGGCCTTCCTCTTGACATAACAAATACAGTAGATAGAAATTCCAGCATGAATGCCAAAAGAATAGTGGCGTTACCGCATCTTCAAAGTGCCCCGGCCCAAAATCAACGCGCGTGCGTATTTATGCAGAAAATGCTGCTATTTTACCGTCCCTCTAATTTTGTTCGCAATTCTTCATCGTAGGCCTTCCTCTTGACATAACAAATACAGTAGATAGAAATTCCAGCATGAATGCCAAAAGAATAGTGGCGTTACCGCATCTTCAAAGTGCCCCGGCCCAAAATCAACGCGCGTGCGTATTTATGCAGAAAATGCTGCTATTTTACCGTCCCTCTGATTTTGTTCGCAATTCTTCATCGTAGGCCTTCCTCTTGACATAACAAATACAGTAGATAGAAATTCCAGCATGAATGCCAAAAGAATAGTGGCGTTACCGCATCTTCAAAGTGCCCCGGCCCAAAATCAACGCGCGTGCGTATTTATGCAGAAAATGCTGCTATTTTGCCGTCCCTCTGATTTTGTTCGCAATTCTTCATCGTAGGCCTTCCTCTTGACATAACAAATACAGTAGATAGAAATTCCAGCATGAATGCCAAAAGAATAGTGGCGTTACCGCATCTTCAAAGTGCCCCGGCCCAAAATCAACGCGCGTGCGTATTTATGCAGAAAATGCTGCTATTTTGCCGTCCCTCTGATTTTGTTCGCAATTCTTCATCGTAGGCCTTCCTCTTGACATAACAAATACAGTAGATAGAAATTCCAGCATGAATGCCAAAAGAATAGTGGCGTTACCGCATCTTCAAAGTGCCCCGGCCCAAAATCAACGCGCGTGCGTATTTATGCAGAAAATGCTGCTATTTTACCGTCCCTCTAATTTTGTTCGCAATTCTTCATCGTAGACCTTCCTCTTGAGATAACAAATACAGTAGATAAAAATTCCAGTATGAATGCCAAAGAATAGTGGCGTTACCGCATCTTCAAAGTGCCCCGGCCCAAAATCAACGCGCGTGCGTATTTATGCAGAAAAAAATGCTGCTATTTTGCCGTCCCTCTAATTTTGTTCGCAATTCTTCATCGTAGGCCTTCCTCTTGACATAACAAATACAGTAGATAGAAATTCCAGCATGAATGCCAAAAGAATAGTGGCGTTACCGCATCTTCAAAGTGCCCCGGCCCAAAATCAACGCGCGTGCGTATTTTTGCAGAAAATGCAGCTATTTTGCCGTCCCTCTAATTTTGTTCGCAATCCATCATCGTAGGCCTTCCCCTTGACATAACAAATACAGTAGATAGAAATTCCAGCATGAATGCCAAAACAATAGTGGCGTTACCGCATCTTCAACGTGCCCCGGCCCAAAATCAACGTGGGTGCGTATTTATGCAGAAAACGCTGCTATTTTACCGTCCCTCTCATTTTGTTCGCAATTCTTCATCGTAGGCCTTCCTCTTGACATAACAAGTGCAGTAGATAGAAATTCCAGCATGAATGCCAAAAGAATAGTGGCGTTACCGCATCTTCAAAGTGCCCCGGCCCAAAATCAACGCGCGTGCGTATTTATGCAGAAAATGCTGCTATTTTGCCGTCCCTCTAATTTTGTTCGCAATTCTTCATCGTAGGCCTTCCTCTTGACATAACAAATACAGTAGATAGAAATTCCAGCATGAATGCCAAAAGAATAGTGGCGTTACCGCATCTTCAAAGTGCCCCGGCCCAAAATCAACGCGCGTGCGTATTTATGCAGAAAATGCTGCTATTTTACCGTCCCTCTGATTTTGTTCGCAATTCTTCATCGTAGGCCTTCCTCTTGACATAGCAAATACAGTAGATAGAAATTCCAGCATGAATGCCAAAAGAATAGTGCCGTTACCACATCTTCAAAGTGCTCCCGCCCAAAATCAACGCGGGTGCGTACTTATGCAGAAAACGCTGCTATTTTGCCGTCCCTCTGATTTTGTTCGCTATTCTTCATCGTAGACCTTCCTCTTGAGATAACAAATACAGTAGATAAAAATTCCAGCATGAATGCCAAAAGAATAGTGGCGTTACCGCATCTTCAAAGTGCCCCGGCCCAAAATCAACGCGCGTGCGTATTTATGCAGAAAATGCTGCTATTTTGCCGTCCCTCTGATTTTGTTCGCAATTCTTCATCGTAGGCCTTCCTCTTGACATAACAAATACAGTAGATAGAAATTCCAGCATGAATGCCAAAAGAATAGTGGCGTTACCGCATCTTCAAAGTGCCCCGGCCCAAAATCAACGCGTGCGCGTATTTATGCAGAAAAAATGCTGCTATTTTACCGTCCCTCTAATTTTGTTCGCAATTCTTCATCGTAGGCCTTCCTCTTGACATAACAAATACAGTAGATAGAAATTCCAGCATGAATGCCAAAAGAATAGTGGCGTTACCGCATCTTCAAAGTGCCCCGGCCCAAAATCAACGCGCGTGCGTATTTATGCAGAAAATGCTGCTATTTTACCGTCCCTCTGATTTTGTTCGCAATTCTTCATCGTAGGCCTTCCTCTTGACATAACAAATACAGTAGATAGAAATTCCAGCATGAATGCCAAAAATAATAGTGGCGTTACCGCATCTTCAAAGTGCCCCGCCCAAAATCAACGCGCGTGCGTATTTATGCAGAAAATGCTGCTATTTTGCCGTCCCTCTAATTTTGTTCGCAATTCTTCATCGTAGGCCTTCCTCTTGACATAACAAATACAGTAGATAGAAATTCCAGCATGAATGCCAAAAGAATAGTGGCGTTACCGCATCTTCAAAGTGCCCCGGCCCAAAATCAACGCGCGTGCGTATTTATGCAGAAAATGCTGCTATTTTGCCGTCCCTCTGATTTTGTTCGCAATTCTTCATCGTAGGCCTTCCTCTTGACATAACAAATACAGTAGATAGAAATTCCAGCATGAATGCCAAAAGAATAGTGGCGTTACCGCATCTTCAAAGTGCCCCGGCCCAAAATCAACGCGCGTGCGTATTTATGCAGAAAATGCTGCTATTTTACCGTCCCTCTGATTTTGTTCGCAATTCTTCATCGTAGGCCTTCCTCTTGACATAACAAATACAGTAGATAGAAATTCCAGCATGAATGCCAAAAGAATAGTGGCGTTACCGCATCTTCAAAGTGCCCCGGCCCAAAATCAACGCGCGTGCGTATTTATGCAGAAAATGCTGCTATTTTACCGTCCCTATGATTTTGTTCGCAATTCTTCATCGTACGCCTTCCTCTTGACATAACAAATACAGTACATAGAAATTCCACTATGAATGCCGAAAGAATCGTGGCGTTACCGCATCTTCAAAGTGCCTCGGCCCAAAATCAACGCTTGCGTATTTATGCAGAAAATGCTGCTATTTTACCGTCCCTCTAATTTTGTTCGCAATTCTTCATCGTACGCCTTCCTCTTGACATAACAAATACAGTAGATAGAAATTCCAGCATGAATGCCAAAAGAATAGTGGCGTTACCGCATCTTCAAAGTGCCCCGGCCCAAAATGAACGCGCGTGCGTATTTCTGCAGAAAATGCTGCTATTTTACCGTCCCTCTATTTTGTTCGCAATTCTTCATCGTAGGCCTTCCTCTTGACATAACAAATACAGTAGATAGAAATTCCAGCATGAATGCCAAAAGAATAGTGGCGTTACCGCATCTTCAAAGTGCCCCGGCCCAAAATCAACGCGCGTGCGTATTTATGCAGAAAATGCTGCTATTTTACCGTCCCTCTGATTTTGTTCGCAATTCTTCATCGTAGACCTTCCTCTTGAGATAACAAATACAGTAGATAAAAATTCCAGTATGAATGCCCAAAGAATAGTGGCGTTACCGCATCTTCAAAGTGCCCCGGCACAAAATGAACGCGCGTGCGTATTTATGCAGAAAATGCAGCTATTTTGCCGTCCCTCTAATTTTGTTCGCAATTCATCATCGTAGGCCTTCCTCTTGACATAACAAATACAGTAGATAGAAATTCCAGCATGAATGCCAAAAGAATAGTGGCGTTACCGCATCTTCAAAGTGCCCCGGCCCAAAATCAACGCGTGTGCGTATTTATGCAGAAAATGCTGCTATTTTACCGTCCCTCTGATTTTGTTCGCAATTCTTCATCGTAGGCCTTCCTCTTGACATAACAAATACAGTAGATAAAAATTCCAGCATGAATGCCAAAAGAATAGTGGCGTTACCGCATCTTCAAAGTGCCCCGGCCCAAAATCAACGCGCGTGCGTATTTATGCAGAAAATGCTGCTATTTTACCGTCCCTCTGATTTTGTTCGCAATTCTTCATCGTAGGCCTTCCTCTTGACATAACAAATACAGTAGATAGAAATTCCAGCATGAATGCCAAAAGAATAGTGGCGTTACCGCATCTTCAAAGTGCCCCGGCCCAAAATCAACGCGCGTGCGTATTTATGCAGAAAATGCTGCTATTTTACCGTCCCTCTGATTTTGTTCGCAATTCTTCATCGTAGGCCTTCCTCTTGACATAACAAATACAGTAGATAGAAATTCCAGCATGAATGCCAAAAAGAATAGTGGCGTTACCGCATCTTCAAAGTGCCCCGGCCCAAAATCAACGCGTGTGCGTATTTATGCAGAAAATCCAGCTATTTTGCCGTCCCTCTAATTTTGTTCGCAATTCTTCATCGTAGGCCTTCCTCTTGACATAACAAATACAGTAGATAGAAATTCCAGCATGAATGCCAAAAGAATAGTGGCGTTACCGCATCTTCAAAGTGCCCCGCCCAAAATCAACGCGCGTGCGTATTTATGCAGAAAATGCTGCTATTTTACCGTCCCTCTGATTTTGTTCGCAATTCTTCATCGTAGGCCTTCCTCTTGACATAACAAATACAGTAGATAGAAAAATTCCAGCATGAATGCCAAAAGAATAGTGGCGTTACCGCATCTTCAAAGTGCCCCGGCCCAAAATCAACGCGCGTGCGTATTTATGCAGAAAATGCTGCTATTTTACCGTCCCTCTAATTTTGTTCGCAATTCTTCATCGTAGGCCTTCCTCTTGACATAACAAATACAGTAGATAGAAATTCCAGCATGAATGCCAAAAGAATAGTGGCGTTACCGCATCTTCAAAGTGCCCCGGCCCAAAATCAACGCGCGTGCGTATTTATGCAGAAAATGCTGCTATTTTGCCGTCCCTCTGATTTTGTTCGCAATTCTTCATCGTAGGCCTTCCTCTTGACATAACAAATACAGTAGATAGAAATTCCAGCATGAATGCCAAAAGAATAGTGGCGTTACCGCATCTTCAACGTGCCCCGGCCCAAAATCAACGCGGGTGCGTATTTATGCAGAAAACGCTGCTATTTTACCGTCCCTCTGATTTTGTTCGCAATTCTTCATCGTACACCTTCCTCTTGAGATAACAAATACAGTAGATAAAAATTCCAGTATGAATGCCCAAAGAATAGTGGCGTTACCGCATCTTCAAAGTGCCCCGGCACAAAATGAACGCGCGTGCGTATTTATGCAGAAAATGCAGCTATTTTGCCGTCCCTCTAATTTTGTTCGCAATTCATCATCGTAGGCCTTCCTCTTGACATAACAAATACAGTAGATAGAAATTCCAGCATGAATGCCAAAAGAATAGTGGCGTTACCGCATCTTCAAAGTGCCCCGGCCCAAAATCAACGCGCGTGCGTATTTATGCAGAAAATGCTGCTATTTTACCGTCCCTCTGATTTTGTTCGCAATTCTTCATCGTAGGCCTTCCTCTTGACATAACAAATACAGTAGATAGAAATTCCAGCATGAATGCCAAAAGAATAGTGGCGTTACCGCATCTTCAAAGTGCCCCGGCCCAAAATCAACGCGCGTGCGTATTTATGCAGAAAATGCTGCTATTTTGCCGTCCCTCTAATTTTGTTCGCAATTCTTCATCGTAGGCCTTCCTCTTGACATAACAAATACAGTAGATAGAAATTCCAGCATGAATGCCAAAAGAATAGTGGCGTTACCGCATCTTCAAAGTGCCCCGGCCCAAAATCAACGCGCGTGCGTATTTATGCAGAAAACGCTGCTATTTTACCGTCCCTCTGATTTTGTTCGCAATTCTTCATCGTAGACCTTCCTCTTGAGATAACAAATACAGTAGATAAAAATTCCAGTATGAATGCCCAAAGAATAGTGGTGTTACCGCATCTTCAAAGTGCCCCGGCACAAAATGAACGCGCGTGCGTATTTATGCAGAAAATGCAGCTATTTTGCCGTCCCTCTAATTTTGTTCGCAATTCATCATCGTAGGCCTTCCTCTTGACATAACAAATACAGTAGATAGAAATTCCAGCATGAATGCCAAAAGAATAGTGGCGTTACCGCATCTTCAAAGTGCCCCGGCCCAAAATCAACGCGCGTGCGTATTTATGCAGAAAATGCTGCTATTTTACCGTCCCTCTGATTTTGTTCGCAATTCTTCATCGTAGGCCTTCCTCTTGACATAACAAATACAGTAGATAGAAATTCCAGCATGAATGCCAAAAGAATAGTGGCGTTACCGCATCTTCAAAGTGCCCCGGCCCAAAATCAACGCGCGTGCGTATTTATGCAGAAAATGCTGCTATTTTGCCGTCCCTCTAATTTTGTTCGCAATTCTTCATCGTAGGCCTTCCTCTTGACATAACAAATACAGTAGATAGAAATTCCAGCATGAATGCCAAAAGAATAGTGGCGTTACCGCATCTTCAAAGTGCCCCGCCCAAAATCAACGCGCGTGCGTATTTATGCAGAAAATGCTGCTATTTTACCGTCCCTCTGATTTTGTTCGCAATTCTTCATCGTAGGCCTTCCTCTTGACATAACAAATACAGTAGATAAAATTCCAGCATGAATGCCAAAAGAATAGTGGCGTTACCGCATCTTCAAAGTGCCCCGGCCCAAAATCAACGCGCGTGCGTATTTATGCAGAAAATGCTGCTATTTTGCCGTCCCTCTCTAATTTGTTCGCAATTCTTCATCGTAGGCCTTCCTCTTGACATAACAAATACAGTAGATAGAAATTCCAGCATGAATGCCAAAAGAATAGTGGCGTTACCGCATCTTCAAAGTGCCCCGGCCCAAAATCAACGCGCGTGCGTGCGTATTTATGCAGAAAATGCTGCTATTTTGCCGTCCCTCTGATTTTGTTCGCAATTCTTCATCGTAGGCCTTCCTCTTGACATAACAAATACAGTAGATAGAAATTCCAGCATGAATGCCAAAAGAATAGTGGCGTTACCGCATCTTCAAAGTGCCCCGCCCAAAATCAACGCGCGTGCGTATTTATGCAGAAAATGCTGCTATTTTACCGGCCCTCTGATTTTGTTCGCAATTCTTCATCGTAGGCCTTCCTTTTGTACATAACAAATACAGTAGATAGAAATTCCAGCATGAATGCCAAAGAATAGTGGCGTTACCGCATCTTCAAAGTGCCCCGGCCCAAAATCAACGCGCGTGCGTATTTATGAAAAATGCTGCTATTTTGCCGTCCCTCTAATTTTGTTCGCAATTCTTCATCGTAGGCCTTCCTCTTGACATAACAAATACAGTAGATAGAAATTCCAGCATGAATGCCAAAAGAATAGTGGCGTTACCGCATCTTCAAAGTGCCCCGGCCCAAAATCAACGCGTGCGTATTTATGCAGAAAATGCTGCTATTTTGCCGTCCCTCTAATTTTGTTCGCAATTCTTCATCGTAGGCCTTCCTCTTGACATAACAAATACAGTAGATAGAAATTCCAGCATGAATGCCAAAAGAATAGTGGCGTTACCGCATCTTCAACGTGCCCCGGCCCAAAATCAACGCGGTGCGTATTTATGCAGAAAATGCTGCTATTTTACCGTCCCTCTGATTTTGTTCGCAATTCTTCATCGTAGACCTTCCTCTTGAGATAACAAATACAGTAGATAAAAATTCCAGCATGAATGCCCAAAGAATAGTGGCATTACCGAATCTTCAAAGTGCCCCGGCACAAAAAGAACTCGCGTGCGTATTTATGCAGAAAAAATGCTATTTTGCCGTCCCTCTAATTTTGTTCGCAATTCTTCATCGTAGGCCTTCCTCTTGACATAACAAATACAGTAGATAGAAATTCCAGCATGAATGCCAAAAGAATAGTGGCGTTACCGCATCTTCAAAGTGCCCCGGCCCAAAATCAACGCGCGTGCGTATTTATGCAGAAAATGCTGCTATTTTACCGTCCCTCTGATTTTGTTCGCAATTCTTCATCGTAGGCCTTCCTCTTGACATAACAAATACAGTAGATAGAAATTCCAGCATGAATGCCAAAAGAATAGTGGCGTTACCGCATCTTCAAAGTGCCCCGGCCCAAAATCAACGCGCGTGCGTATTTATGCAGAAAATGCTGCTATTTTGCCGTCCCTCTAATTTTGTTCGCAATTCTTCATCGTAGGCCTTCCTCTTGACATAACAAATACAGTAGATAGAAATTCCAGCATGAATGCCAAAAGAATAGTGGCGTTACCGCATCTTCAAAGTGCCCCGGCCCAAAATCAACGCGCGTGCGTATTTATGCAGAAAATGCTGCTATTTTGCCGTCCCTCTAATTTTGTTCGCAATTCTTCATCGTAGGCCTTCCTCTTGACATAACAAATACAGTAGATAGAAATTCCAGCATGAATGCCAAAAGAATAGTGGCGTTACCGCATCTTCAAAGTGCCCCGGCCCAAAATCAACGCGCGTGCGTATTTATGCAGAAAATGCTGCTATTTTGCCGTCCCTCTAATTTTGTTCGCAATTCTTCATCGTAGGCCTTCCTCTTGACATAACAAATACAGTAGATAGAAATTCCAGCATGAATGCCAAAAGAATAGTGGCGTTACCGCATCTTCAAAGTGCCCCGGCCCAAAATCAACGCGCGTGCGTATTTATGCAGAAAATGCTGCTATTTTACCGTCCCTCTGATTTTGTTCGCAATTCTTCATCGTAGGCCTTCCTCTTGACATAACAAATACAGTAGATAGAAATTCCAGCATGAATGCCAAAAGAATAGTGGCGTTACCGCATCTTCAAAGTGCCCCCCAAAATCAACGCGCGTGCGTATTTATGCAGAAAATGCTGCTATTTTGCCGTCCCTCTGATTTTGTTCGCAATTCTTCATCGTAGGCCTTCCTCTTGACATAACAAATACAGTAGATAGAAATTCCAGCATGAATGCCAAAAGAATAGTGGCGTTACCGCATCTTCAAAGTGCCCCGCCCAAAATCAACGCGTGCGTATTTATGCAGAAAATGCTGCTATTTTACCGTCCCTCTGATTTTGTTCGCAATTCTTCATCGTAGACCTTCCTCTTGAGATAACAAATACAGTAGATAAAAATTCCAGTATGAATGCCCAAAGAATAGTGGCGTTACCGCATCTTCAAAGTGCCCCGGCACAAAATGAACGCGTGCTTATTTATGCAGAAAATGCAGCTATTTTGCCGTCCCTCTAATTTTGTTCGCAATTCATCATCGTAGGCCTTCCTCTTGACATAACAAATACAGTAGATAGAAATTCCAGCATGAATGCCAAAAATAGAATAGTGGCGTTACCGCATCTTCAAAGTGCCCCGGCCCAAAATCAACGCGCGTGCGTATTTATGCAGAAAATGCTGCTATTTTACCGTCCCTCTGATTTTGTTCGCAATTCTTCATCGTAGGCCTTCCTCTTGATGTAACAAATACAGTAAATAGAAATTCCAATATGAATGCCCAAAGAATAGTGGCGTTACCGCATATTCAAAGTGCCCCGGCCCAAAATCAACGTGCGTGCGTATTTATGCAGAAAATGCTGCTATTTTTCGACCCTCTAATTTTGTTCGCAATTCTTCATCGTAGGCCTTCCTCTTGATATAACAAATACAGTAGATAGAAATTCCAGCATGAATGCCAAAAGAATAGTGGCGTTACCGCATCTTCAAAGTGCCCCGGCCCAAAATCAACGCGCGTGCGTATTTATGCAGAAAATGCTGCTATTTTACCGTCCCTCTGATTTTGTTCGCAATTCTTCATCGTAGGCCTTCCTCTTGACATAACAAATACAGTAGATAGAAATTCCAGCATGAATGCCAAAAGAATAGTGGCGTTACCGCATCTTCAAAGTGCCCCGGCCCAAAATCAACGCGCGTGCGTATTTATGCAGAAAATGCTGCTATTTTACCGTCCCTCTGATTTTGTTCGCTATTCTTCATCGTAGACCTTCCTCTTGAGATAACAAATACAGTAGATAAAAATTCCAGTATGAATGCCCAAAGAATAGTGGCGTTATCGCATCTTCAAAGTGCCCCGGCACAAAATGAACGCGCGTGCGTATTTCTGCAGAAAATGCAGCTATTTTGCCGTCCCTCTAATTTTGTTCGCAATTCATCATCGTAGGCCATCCTGTTGACATAACAAATACAGTAGATAGAAATTCCAGCATGAATGCCAAAACAATAGTGGCGTTACCGCATCTTCAAAGTGCCCCGGCCCAAAATCAACGCGCGTGCGTATTTATGCAGAAAATGCTGCTATTTTACCGTCCCTCTGATTTTGTTCGCAATTCTTCATCGTAGGCCTTCCTCTTGACATAACAAATACAGTAGATAGAAATTCCAGCATGAATGCCAAAAGAATAGTGGCGTTACCGCATCTTCAAAGTGCCCCGGCCCAAAATCAACGCGCGTGCGTATTTATGCAGAAAAAATGCTGCTGCTATTTTGCCGTCCCTCTGATTTTGTTCGCAATTCTTCATCGTAGGCCTTCCTCTTGACATAACAAATACAGTAGATAAAAATTCCAGCATGAATGCCAAAAGAATAGTGGCGTTACCGCATCTTCAAAGTGCCCCGGCCCAAAATGAACGCGCGTGCGTATTTATGCAGAAAATGCAGCTATTTTGCCGTCCCTCTAATTTTGTTCGCAATTCATCATCGTAGGCCTTCCTCTTGACATAACAAATACAGTAGATAGAAATTCCAGCATGAATGCCAAAAGAATAGTGGCGTTACCGCATCTTCAAAGTGCCCCGGCCCAAAATCAACGCGCGTGCGTATTTCAGAAAAAAAATGCTATTTTACCGTCCCTCTGATTTTGTTCGCAATTCTTCATCGTAGGCCTTCCTCTTGACATAACAAATACAGTAGATAGAAATTCCAGCATGAATGCCAAAAGAATAGTGGCGTTACCGCATCTTCAAAGTGCCCCGGCCCAAAATCAACGCGCGTGCGTATTTATGCAGAAAATGCTGCTATTTTGCCGTCCCTCTAATTTTGTTCGCAATTCTTCATCGTAGGCCTTCCTCTTGACATAACAAATACAGTAGATAGAAATTCCAGCATGAATGCCAAAAGAATAGTGGCGTTACCGCATCTTCAAAGTGCCCCGGCCCAAAATCAACGCGCGTGCGTATTTATGCAGAAAATGCTGCTATTTTGCCGTCCCTCTAATTTTGTTCGCAATTCTTCATCGTAGGCCTTCCTCTTGACATAACAAATACAGTAGATAGAAATTCCAGCATGAATGCCAAAAGAATAGTGGCGTTACCGCATCTTCAAAGTGCCCCGGCCCAAAATCAACGCGTGCGTATTTATGCAGAAAATGCTGCTATTTTACCGTCCCTCTGATTTTGTTCGCAATTCTTCATCGTAGGCCTTCCTCTTGACATAACAAATACAGTAGATAGAAATTCCAGCATGAATGCCAAAAGAATAGTGGCGTTACCGCATCTTCAAAGTGCCCCGGCCCAAAATCAACGCGCGTGCGTATTTATGCAGAAAATGCTGCTATTTTGCCGTCCCTCTAATTTTGTTCGCAATTCTTCATCGTAGGCCTTCCTCTTGACATAACAAATACAGTAGATAGAAATTCCAGCATGAATGCCAAAAGAATAGTGGCGTTACCGCATCTTCAAAGTGCCCCGCCCAAAATCAACGCGCGTGCGTATTTATGCAGAAAATGCTGCTATTTTACCGTCCCTCTATTTTGTTCGCAATTCTTCATCGTAGGCCTTCCTCTTGACATAACAAATACAGTAGATAGAAATTCCAGCATGAATGCCAAAAGAATAGTGGCGTTACCGCATCTTCAAAGTGCCCCGGCCCAAAATCAACGCGAGTGCGTATTTATGCAGAAAATGCTGCTATTTTGCCGTCCCTCTGATTTTGTTCGCTATTCTTCATCGTAGACCTTCCTCTTGAGATAACAAATACAGTAGATAAAAATTCCAGCATGAATGCCCAAAGAATAGTGGCATTACCGCATCTTCAAAGTGCCCCGGCCCAAAGTCAACGCGGGTGCGTATTTATGCAGAAAACGCTGCTATTTTACCGTCCCTCTGATTTTGTTCGCAATTATTCATCGTACACCTTCCTCTTGACATAACAAATACAGTAGATAGAAATTCCAGCATGAATGCCAAAAGAATAGTGGCGTTACCGCATCTTCAAAGTGCCCCGGCCCAAAATCAACGCGCGTGCGTATTTATGCAGAAAATGCTGCTATTTTACCGTCCCTCTAATTTTGTTCGCAATTCTTCATCGTAGGCCTTCCTCTTGACATAACAAATACAGTAGATAGAAATTCCAGCATGAATGCCAAAAGAATAGTGGCGTTACCGCATCTTCAAAGTGCCCCGGCCCAAAATCAACGCGCGTGCGTATTTATGCAGAAAATGCTGCTATTTTACCGTCCCTCTGATTTTGTTCGCAATTCTTCATCGTAGGCCTTCCTCTTGACATAACAAATACAGTAGATAGAAATTCCAGCATGAATGCCAAAAGAATAGTGGCGTTACCGCATCTTCAAAGTGCCCCGCCCAAAAATCAACGCGCGTGCGTATTTATGCAGAAAAAATGCTGCTATTTTGCCGTCCCTCTGATTTTGTTCGCAATTCTTCATCGTAGGCCTTCCTCTTGACATAACAAATACAGTAGATAGAAATTCCAGCATGAATGCCAAAAGAATAGTGGCGTTACCGCATCTTCAAAGTGCCCCGCCCAAAATCAACGCGCGTGCGTATTTATTATGCAGAAAATGCTGCTATTTTACCGTCCCTCTGATTTTGTTCGCAATTCTTCATCGTAGGCCTTCCTCTTGAGATAACAAATACAGTAGATAAAAATTCCAGCATGAATGCCAAAGAATAGTGGCGTTACCGCATCTTCAAAGTGCCCCGGCACAAAATGAACGCGCGTGCGTATTTATGCAGAAAATGCAGCTATTTTGCCGTCCCTCTAATTTTGTTCGCAATTCTTCATCGTAGGCCTTCCTCTTGACATAACAAATACAGTAGATAGAAATTCCAGCATGAATGCCAAAAGAATAGTGGCGTTACCGCATCTTCAAAGTGCCCCGGCCCAAAATCAACGCGGGTGCGTATTTATGCAGAAAACGCTGCTATTTTACCGTCCCTCTGATTTTGTTCGCTATTCTTCATCGTAGACCTTCCTCTTGAGATAACAAATACAGTAGATAAAAATTCCAGTATGAATGCCCAAAGAATAGTGGCGTTACCGCATCTTCAAAGTTGCCCGGCACAAAATGAACGCGCGTGCGTATTTATGCAGAAAATGCAGCTATTTTGCCGTCCCTCTAATTTTGTTCGCAATTCATCATCGTAGGCCTTCCTCTTGACATAACAAATACAGTAGATAGAAATTCCAGCATGAATGCCAAAAGAATAGTGGCGTTACCGCATCTTCAAAGTGCCCCGGCCCAAAATCAACGCGCGTGCGTATTTATGCAGAAAATGCTGCTATTTTACCGTCCCTCTGATTTTGTTCGCAATTCTTCATCGTAGGCCTTCCTCTTGACATAACAAATACAGTAGATAGAAATTCCAGCATGAATGCCAAAAGAATAGTGGCGTTACCGCATCTTCAAAGTGCCCCGGCCCAAAATCAACGCGCGTGCGTATTTATGCAGAAAATGCTGCTATTTTGCCGTCCCTCTGATTTTGTTCGCAATTCTTCATCGTAGGCCTTCCTCTTGACATAACAAATACAGTAGATAGAAATTCCAGCATGAATGCCAAAAGAATAGTGGCGTTACCGCATCTTCAAAGTGCCCCGGCCCAAAATCAACGCGCGTGCGTATTTATGCAGAAAATGCTGCTATTTTACCGTCCCTCTGATTTTGTTCGCAATTCTTCATCGTAGGCCTTCCTCTTGACATAACAAATACAGTAGATAGAAATTCCAGCATGAATGCCAAAAGAATAGTGGCGTTACCGCATCTTCAAAGTGCCCCGGCCCAAAATCAACGCGCGTGCGTATTTATGCAGAAAATGCTGCTATTTTGCCGTCCCTCTGATTTTGTTCGCAATTCTTCATCGTAGGCCTTCCTCTTGACATAACAAATACAGTAGATAGAAATTCCAGCATGAATGCCAAAAGAATAGTGGCGTTACCGCATCTTCAAAGTGCCCCGGCCCAAAATCAACGCGCGTGCGTATTTATGCAGAAAATGCTGCTATTTTGCCGTCCCTCTGATTTTGTTCGCAATTCTTCATCGTAGGCCTTCCTCTTGACATAAAAATACAGTAGATAGAAATTCCAGCATGAATGCCAAAAGAATAGTGGCGTTACCGCATCTTCAAAGTGCCCCGGCCCAAATCAACTCGCGTGCGTATTTATGCAGAAAATGCTGCTATTTTGCCGTCCCTCTAATTTTGTTCGCAATTCTTCATCGTAGGCCTTCCTCTTGACATAACAAATACAGTAGATAGAAATTCCAGCATGAATGCCAAAAGAATAGTGGCGTTACCGCATCTTCAAAGTGCCCCCGCCCAAAATCAACGCGCGTGCGTATTTATGCAGAAAATGCTGCTATTTTACCGTCCCTCTGATTTTGTTCGCAATTCTTCATCGTAGGCCTTCCTCTTGACATAACAAATACAGTAGATAGAAATTCCAGCATGAATGCCAAAAGAATAGTGGCGTTACCGCATCTTCAAAGTGCCCCGGCCCAAAATCAACGCGTGCGTATTTATGCAGAAAATGCTGCTATTTTGCCGTCCCTCTGATTTTGTTCGCAATTCTTCATCGTAGGCCTTCCTCTTGACATAACAAATACAGTAGATAGAAATTCCAGCATGAATGCCAAAAGAATAGTGGCGTTACCGCATCTTCAAAGTGCCCCGGCCCAAAATCAACGCGCGTGCGTATTTATGCAGAAAATGCTGCTATTTTACCGTCCCTCTGATTTTGTTCGCAATTCTTCATCGTAGGCCTTCCTCTTGACATAACAAATACAGTAGATAGAAATTCCAGCATGAATGCCAAAAGAATAGTGGCGTTACCGCATCTTCAAAGTGCCCCGGCCCAAAATCAACGCGCGTGCGTATTTATGCAGAAAATGCTGCTATTTTACCGTCCCTCTAATTTTGTTCGCAATTCTTCATCGTAGGCCTTCCTCTTGACATAACAAATACAGTAGATAGAAATTCCAGCATGAATGCCAAAAGAATAGTGGCGTTACCGCATCTTCAAAGTGCCCCGGCCCAAAATCAACGCGCGTGCGTATTTATGCAGAAAATGCTGCTATTTTACCGTCCCTCTGATTTTGTTCGCAATTCTTCATCGTAGGCCTTCCTCTTGACATAACAAATACAGTAGATAGAAATTCCAGCATGAATGCCAAAAGAATAGTGGCGTTACCGCATCTTCAAAGTGCCCCGCCCAAAATCAACGCGCGTGCGTATTTATGCAGAAAATGCTGCTATTTTACCGTCCCTCTGATTTTGTTCGCAATTCTTCATCGTAGGCCTTCCTCTTGACATAACAAATACAGTAGATAGAAATTCCAGCATGAATGCCAAAAGAATAGTGGCGTTACCGCATCTTCAAAGTGCCCCGGCCAAAATCAACGCGCGTGCGTATTTATGCAGAAAATGCTGCTATTTTGCCGTCCCTCTGATTTTGTTCGCAATTCTTCATCGTAGGCCTTCCTCTTGACATAACAAATACAGTAGATAGAAATTCCAGCATGAATGCCAAAAGAATAGTGGCGTTACCGCATCTTCAAAGTGCCCGGCCCAAAATCAACGCGCGTGCGTATTTATGCAGAAAATGCTGCTATTTTGCCGTCCCTCTAATTTTGTTCGCAATTCTTCATCGTAGGCCTTCCTCTTGACATAACAAATACAGTAGATAGAAATTCCAGCATGAATGCCAAAAGAATAGTGGCGTTACCGCATCTTCAAAGTGCCCCGGCCCAAAATCAACGCGCGTGCGTATTTATGCAGAAAATGCTGCTATTTTACCGTCCCTCTGATTTTGTTCGCAATTCTTCATCGTAGGCCTTCCTCTTGACATAACAAATACAGTAGATAGAAATTCCAGCATGAATGCCAAAAGAATAGTGGCGTTACCGCATCTTCAAAGTGCCCCGGCCCAAAATCAACGCGCGTGCGTATTTATGCAGAAAATGCTGCTATTTTGCCGTCCCTCTGATTTTGTTCGCAATTCTTCATCGTAGGCCTTCCTCTTGACATAACAAATACAGTAGATAGAAATTCCAGCATGAATGCCAAAAGAATAGTGGCGTTACCGCATCTTCAAAGTGCCCCGGCCCAAAATCAACGCGCGTGCGTATTTATGCAGAAAATGCTGCTATTTTGCCGTCCCTCTGATTTTGTTCGCAATTCTTCATCGTAGGCCTTCCTCTTGACATAACAAATACAGTAGATAGAAATTCCAGCATGAATGCCAAAAGAATAGTGGCGTTACCGCATCTTCAAAGTGCCCCCGCCCAAAATTAACGCGGGTGCGTATTTATGCAGAAAACGCTGCTATTTTGCCGTCCCTCTGATTTTGTTCGCTATTCTTCATCGTAGACCTTCCTCTTGAGATAACAAATACAGTAGATAAAAATTCCAGTCTGACTGCCCAAAGAATAGTGGCGTTACCGCATCTTCAAAGTGCCCCGGCACAAAATGAACGCGTGTGCGTATTTCTGCAGAAAATGCAGCTATTTTGCCGTCCCTCTAATTTTGTTCGCAATTCATCATCGTAGGCCTTCCTCTTGACATAACAAATACAGTAGATAGAAATTCCAGCATGAATGCCAAAAGAATAGTGGCGTTACCGCATCTTCAAAGTGCCCCGGCCCAAAATCAACGCGCGTGCGTATTTATGCAGAAAATGCTGCTATTTTGCCGTCCCTCTGATTTTGTTCGCAATTCTTCATCGTAGGCCTTCCTCTTGACATAACAAATACAGTAGATAGAAATTCCAGCATGAATGCCAAAAGAATAGTGGCGTTACCGCATCTTCAAAGTGCCCCGGCCCAAAATCAACGCGCGTGCGTATTTTATGCAGAAAAATGCTGCTATTTTGCCGTCCCTCTGATTTTGTTCGCAATTCTTCATCGTAGGCCTTCCTCTTGACATAACAAATACAGTAGATAAAATTCCAGCATGAATGCCAAAAGAATAGTGGCGTTACCGCATCTTCAAAGTGCCCCGGCCAAAATGAACGCGTGCGTATTTATGCAGAAAATGCAGCTATTTTGCCGTCCCTCTAATTTTGTTCGCAATTCTTCATCGTAGGCCTTCCTCTTGACATAACAAATACAGTAGATAGAAATTCCAGCATGAATGCCAAAAGAATAGTGGCGTTACCGCATCTTCAAAGTGCCCCGGCCCAAAATCAACGCGCGTGCGTATTTATGCAGAAAATGCTGCTATTTTGCCGTCCCTCTCTGATTTTGTTCGCAATTCTTCATCGTAGGCCTTCCTCTTGACATAACAAATACAGTAGATAGAAATTCCAGCATGAATGCCAAAAGAATAGTGGCGTTACCGCATCTTCAAAGTGCCCCGGCCCAAAATCAACGCGCGTGCGTATTTATGCAGAAAATGCTGCTATTTTGCCGTCCCTCTGATTTTGTTCGCAATTCTTCATCGTAGGCCTTCCTCTTGACATAACAAATACAGTAGATAGAAATTCCAGCATGAATGCCAAAAGAATAGTGGCGTTACCGCATCTTCAAAGTGCCCCGGCCCAAAATCAACGCGCGTGCGTATTTATGCAGAAAACGCTGCTATTTTGCCGTCCCTCTGATTTTGTTCGCAATTCTTCATCGTAGACCTTCCTCTTGAGATAACAAATACAGTAGATAGAAATTCCAGCATGAATGCCAAAAGAATAGTGGCGTTACCGCATCTTCAAAGTGCCCCGGCCCAAAATCAACGCGCGTGCGTATTTATGCAGAAAATGCTGCTATTTTACCGTCCCTCTAATTTTGTTCGCAATTCTTCATCGTAGGCCTTCCTCTTGACATAACAAATACAGTAGATAGAAATTCCAGCATGAATGCCAAAAGAATAGTGGCGTTACCGCATCTTCAAAGTGCCCCGGCCCAAAATCAACGCGTGCGTATTTATGCAGAAAATGCTGCTATTTTACCGTCCCTCTGATTTTGTTCGCAATTCTTCATCGTAGGCCTTCCTCTTGACAATTAAAAATAAAAAATAAAAAAATTAAACGTGCGCATGGTCACGTCGCCATCAAGTTTCTGGTGCCGTACGGTCGGAATTGGAAACGTGCATCGTACACAGATATAGCTACCCACTCGAAATCTTGGACGAAGATCGGCAACCCCAAAGTACCAATTCCCCACCTCTCCCAAAAATTCAAAAAAGCCTGTCCATCGCCCCCCAAAACGACCAACCCCCACATGTCTATCCATCTTATTAGTCTAACCCTAAACCCTAAACCCTAAACCCTAAACCCAAAACCCAAAACCCTAAACCCTAAACCCTAAACGCCAAACCCTAAACCCAAAACCCTAAACCCTTAGGATCTCAGATTTTCGTAGGGGAACTTCTCTGTGTCCATCTCACCCGCGACAACGCCACGATCTGTATTGATGAGGTACCATGCGAGATAGACCCACATCAACCTAGGCAGTGGATCTCACAAGTTAGTAGGCCTAGGCTCCTTGGCCCCTACGTATAGGAATCGGGGAGACCTGTTTGGTGACCTTCTTATTTTAACCAAAATGTTCGGGAGGAACCACCATCTAAGGATCAGAAAAATTTACCCCACAAAGGGGTGAGATAAAGTCTCAGAAAGTTCAACCCTAAACTCTGACTAGAAATGAAATACGCTTAAAGGCCATCTGGCCACACACAAGATATAGGACTTACCTTTGCCTCAGTTCCTTCCCGCAAGTCAATACGATTCATATATTCAACCAATCGCATCAATTCAAATCAAATCATCGTGTGTGGGTAAATAGTCGGCCTAAGCCAAAATAAAATATTTTCCTTTTTAAGAAACCCACCATTTAATATAGCCCACAAAGATATTTTTGGCGTTATAAACTGATGCCTGATGTTTCCCGATTAAATACTTAAATTACTCAATTTTGGGATAAATTCCCAAAATTACAATTATCACTCAATAATATAATTTAGCATTCAATTAAACAAACAAGCACACCATTGCAATCAGCACGAAATTCCGGTCATCGGCTATCTAGGTATAATTTTTGAAAAATAATAAATAATTAAATGAATACCGAAATTAATTAAATAAATACATTTAGAAGCCATAAACCTTAAACCCTAAACCCTAAACGCCAAACCCTAAACCCTAAACCCTAAACCCTTAGGATCTCAGATTTTCGTAGGGGACCTTCTCTGGGTCCATCTCACCCGCGACAACGCCACGATCTGTATTGATGAGGTACCATGCGAGATAGACCCACATCAACCTAGACAGTGGATCTCACAAGTTAGTAGGCCTAGGCTCCTTGGCCCCTACGTATAGGAATCGGGGAGACCTGTTCGGTGACCTTCTTATGTTAACCAAAATGTTCGGGAGGAACCACCATCTAAGGATCAGAAAAATTTAGCCCACAAAGGGGTGAGATAATGTCTCAGAAAGTCCAACCCCTAAACTCAAACTGAAGGAAGAAATACGCTTAAAGGCCATCTCCGGCCACACACAAGATATAGGACTTACCTTTGCCTCGGTTCCTTCCCGCAAGTCAATAAGATTCATATATTCAACCAATCGCTTCAATTCAAATCAAATCATCGATCAATCAATCCACTCGATTCCATACCATCCATACCATCTATAAAATTCGATCGATTCATGCATTGCTCATACAAGCTGAAAATAGGTGGTATAGCTCACCAAAACCGATAGATATATAATAATGCTTACTGAAGCTGCTATAAATCCATATTGTTCATCGAAGCTGCTATATATCTATATTGCTCGCCAAAGCTGATCGATATCTATAATGCTCACCGAAGTTGCTGGAGTATATTTCTCACCAAAACTAATATATCAAGGCCCACAGGCTGATATAGTATATTGTTCTTCCTAACAAACTATTCACCGTTTCTATAATACCCGATAAAAATTATCGTGTGTGGGTAAATAGTCGGCCTAAGCCAAAATAAAATATTTTCCTTTTTAATAAACCCCCCATTTAATCTAGCCACACACAAAGATATTTTTGGCGTTAGAAACTGATGCCTGATGTTTCCCGATTAAATACTTAAATTACTCAATTTTGGGATAAATTCCCAAAATTACAATTATCACTCAATAATATAATTTAGCATTCAATTAAACAAACAAGCACACCATTGCAATCAGCACGAAATTCCGGTCACCGGCTATCTAGGTATAATTTTTCAAAAATAATAAATAATCAAATGAATACCGAAATTAATTAAATAAATACATTTAGAAGCCATAAACCCTAAACCCTAAACGCCAAACCCTAAACCCTAAACCCTAAACCCTCAGGATCTCAGATTTTCGTAGGGGACCTTCTCTTGGTCCCTCTCACCCGCGACAACGCCACTATCTGTATTGATGAGGTACCATGCGGGATAGACCCACATCAACCTACACAGTGGATCTCACATGTTAGTCGGCCTAGGCTCCATGGCCCCTACGTATAGGAATCGGGGAGACCTGTTCGGTGACCTTCTTATGTTAACCAAAATGTTCGGGAGGAACCACCATCTAAGGATCAGAAAAATTTAGCCCACAAAGGGGTGAGATAATGTCTCAGAAAGTCCAACCCCTAAACTCAGACTAGGAAGGAAATACGTTAAAGCCCATCGGCCACACACAAGATATAGGACTTACCTTTGCCTCAGTTCCTTCCCGCAAGTCAATACGATTCATATATTCAACCAATCGCTTCAATTCAAATCAAATCATCGATCAATCAATCCACTCGATTCCATACCATCCATACCATCTATAAAATTCGATCGATTCATGCATTGCTCATCCAAGCTGAAAATAGGTGGTATAGCTCACCAAAACCGATAGATATATAGTAATGCTTCCTGAAGCTGCTATAAATCCATATTGTTCATCGAAGCTGCTATATATCTATATTGCTCCCCAAAGCTGATCGATATCTATAATGCACACCGAAGCTGCTGGAGTATATTTCTCACCAAAACTAATATATCAAGGCCCACAGGCTGATATAGTATATTGGTCTTCCTAACAAACTATTCACCGTTTCTATAATACCCGATAAAAATTATCGTGTGTGGGTAAATAGTCGGCCTAAGCCAAAATAAAATATTTTCCTTTTTAAGAAACCCCTCATTTAAGCTAGCCACACACAAAGATATTTTTGGCCTTATAAACTTATGCTTGATGTTTCCCGATTAAATACTTAAATTACTAAATTTTGGGATAAATTCCCAAAATTACAATTATCACTCAATAATATAATTTAGCATTCAATTAAACAAACAAGCACACCATTGCAATCAGCACGAAATTCCGGTCACCAGGCTATCTAGGTATAATTTTTGAAAAATAATAAATAATTAAATGGATACCGAAATTAATTAAATAAATACATTTAGAAGCCATAAACCTAAACCCTAAACGCCAAACCCTAAACCCTAAACCCTAAACCCTAAACCCTTAGGATCTCAGATTTTCGTAGGGGAACTTCTCTGGGTCCATCTCACCCGCGACAACGCCACGATCTGTATTGATGAGGTACCATGCGAGATAGACCCACATCAACCTAGACAAAGTGGATCTCACAAGTTAGTAGGCCTAGGCTCCTTGGCCCCTACGCATAGGAATCGGGGAGACCTGTTCGGTGACCTTCTTATGTTAACCAAAATGTTCGGGAGGAACCACCATCTAAGGATCAGAAAATTTAAGCCCACAAAGGGGTGAGATAATGTCTCAGAAAGTCCAACCCCTAAACTCAAACTAGGAAGGAAATACGTTAAAGGCCATCTGGCCACACACAAGATATAAGACTTACCTTTGCCTCAGTTCCTTCCCGCAAGTCAATACGATTCATATATTCAACCAATCGCTTCAATTCAAATCAAATCATCGATCAATCAATCCACTCGATTCCATACCATCCATACCATCTATAAAATTCGATCGATTCATGCATTGCTCATACAAGCTGAAAATAGGTGGTATAGCTCACCAAAACCGATAGATATATAATAATGCTTACTGAAGCTGCTATAAATCCATATTGTTCATCGAAGCTGCTATATATCTATATTGCTCGCCAAAGCTAATCGATATCTATAATGCTCACCGAAGCTCTTTGGAGTATATTTCTCACCAAAACTAATATATCAAGGCCCACAAAGGTGATATAGTATATTGTTCTTCCTAACAAACTATTCACCGTTTCTATAATACCCGATAAAAATTATCGTGTGTGGGTAAATAGTTGGCCTAAGCCAAAATAAAATATTTTCCTTTTTAAGAAACCCCTTATTTAATCTAGCCACACAAAAAGATATTATTGGCCTTATAAACTGATGCATGATGTTTCCCGATTAGATACTTAAATTACTCAATTTTGGGATAAATTCCCAAAATTACAATTATCACTCAATAATATAATTTCGCATTCAATTAAACAAACAAGCACACCATTGCAATGCACGAAATTCCGTCTAGGTATAATTTTTGAAAAATAATAAATAATTAAATGAATACCGAAATTAATTAAATAAATACATTTAGAAGCCATAAACCCTAAACCCTAAACGCCAAACCCTAAACCCTAAACCCTAAACCCTTAGGATCTCAGATTTTCGTAGGGGAACTTCTCTGGGTCCATCTCACCCGCGACAACGCCACGATCTGTATTGATGAGGTACCATGCGGGATAGACCCACATCAACCTAGAAAGTGGATCTCAAAAGTTAGTCGACCTAGCCTCCATGGCCCCTACGTATAGGAATCGGGGAGACCTGTTCGGGGACCTTCTTATGTTAACCAAAATGTTCGGGAGGAACCACCATCTAAGGATCAGAAAAATTTAGCCCACAAAGGGGTGAGATAATGTCTCAGAAAGTCCAACCCCTAAACTCTGACTAGGAAGGAAATACGCTTAAAGGCCATCTGGCCACACACAAGATATAGGACTTACCTTTGCCTCAGTTCCTTCCCGCAAGTCAATACGATTCATATATTCAACCAATCGCTTCAATTCAAATCAAATCATCGATCAATCAATCCACTCGATTCCATACCATCCATACCATCTATAAAATTCGATCGATTCATGCATTGCTCATCCAAGCTGAAAATAGGTGGTATAGCTCACCAAAACCATAGATATATAATAATGCTTACTAAGCTGCTATAAATCCATATTGTTCATCGAAGCTCTATATATCTATATTGCTCGCCAAAGCTAATCGATATCTATAATGCTCACCGAACCCGCTCTTTGGAGTATATTTCTCACCAAAACTAATATATCAAGGCCCACAGTTGATATAGTATATTGTTCTTCCTAACAAACTATTCAACGTTTCTATAATAACCCGATAAAAATTATCGTGTGTGGGTAAATAGTCGGCCTAAGCCAAAATAAAATATTTTCCTTTGTAAGAAACCCACCATTTAATCTAGCCACACACAAAGATATTTTTGGCGTTTTAAACTGATGCCCGATGTTTCCCGATTAAATACTTAAATTAATCAATTTTGGGATAAATTCCCAAAATTTCAATTATCACTCAATAATATAATTTAGCATTCAATTAAACAAACAAGCACACCATTGCAATCAGCATGAAATTCCGGTCACCGACTATCTAGGTATAATTTTTGAAAAATAATAAATAATTAAACGAATATCGAAATTAATTAAATAAATACATTTAGAAGCCATAAACCATAAACCCTAAACCCTAAACGCCAAACCCTAAACCCAAAACCCTAAACCCTCAGGATCTCAAATTTTGGTAGGGGACCTTCTCTGGGTCCATCTCACCCGCGACAACGCCACGATCTGTATTGATGAGGTACCATGCGGGATAGACCCACATCAACCTAGACAGTGGATCTCAAAACTTAGTAGGCCTAGGCTCCTTCGCCCCTACGTATAGGAATCGGGGAGACCTGTTCGGTGAACTTCTTATGTTAACCAAAATGTTCGGGAGGAACCACCTTTCAAGGATCAGAAAAATTTAACCCACAAAGGGGTGAGATAATGTCTCAGAAAGTCCAACCCCTAAACTCTGACTAGGAAGGAAATACGCTTAAAGGCCATTTTACCTTTGGCCACACACAAGATAAATCAAATCATCGACTTACCTTTGCCTACCATCCATACCATTTATAAAATTCGATCGATTCATGCATTGCCCGCTAAAAATAGGTGGTATAGCACACCAAAATCGATAGATATATAATAATGCAAGTCATATATCCATATTGTTCATCGATTCATATATTCAATCAAGGCGCTTATAGTATATTGTTCTTCCTAATTCAAATCAAATCATGGTGTGTGGGTAAATAGTCGGCCTAAGCCAAAATAAAATATTTTCCTTTTAAGAAACCCACCATTTAATATAGCCCACAAAGATATTTTTCACGTTATAAACCGATGCCCGATGTTTCCCATTAAATACTTAAATTACTCAATTTTGGGATAAATTCCCAAATTACAATTATCACTCAAGAATATAATTTAGCATTCAATTAAACAAACAAGCACACCATTGCAATCAGCACGAAATTCCGGTCACCGGCTATTTAGGTATAATTTTTCAAAAATAATAAATAATTAAATGAATACCGAAATTAATTAAATCAATACATTTAGAAGCCATAAACCCTAAACCCTCAACCCTAAACGCCAAACCCTATACCCTAAACCTTAAACCCTCAGGATCTCAGATTTTCGTAGGGGACCTTCTTTGGGTCCCTCTCACCCGCGACAACGCCACGATCTGTATTGATGAGGTACCATGCGGGATAGACCCACATCAACCTAGACAAAGTGGATCTCACAAGTTAGGCCTAGGCTCCTTGGCTCCATGGCCCCTACGTGATAGGAACCAAAATGTTCGGTAGGAACCATATAAGGATCAGAAAAATTTAGCCCACAAAGGGGTGAGATAATGTCTCAGAAAGTCCAACCCCTAAACTCAGACTAGGAAGGAAATACGCTTAAAGGACATCTAGCCACACACAAGATATAGGACTTACCTTTGCCTCAGTTCCTTCCCGCAAGTCAATACGATTCATATATTCAACCAATCGCTTCAATTCAAATCAAATCATCGATCAATCAATCCACTCGATTCCATACCATCAATACCATCTATAAAATCGATCGATTCATGCATTGCTCATCCAAGCTGAAAATAGGTAATATAGCTCACCAAAACCAATGGATATTTAATAATGCTTACTAAAGCTGCTATGTATCCATATTGTTCATCGAAGCTGCTATATATCTATATTGCTCCCCAAAGCTAATCGATATCTATAATGCTCACCGAAGCTTCTCCTTCGAGTATATTGCTCGCCAAAACTAATATATCAAGGCCCACAAAGGGGTGAGATAATGTCTGATATAGTATATTGTTCTCCTAACTAACTATTCACCGTTTCTATAATACCCAATAAAAATTATCGTGTGTAGGTAAATCAAATCATCGGCCTAAGCCAAAATAAAATATTTTCCTTTTTAAGAAACCCACCATTTAATATAGCCCACAAAGATATTTTTCACGTTATAAACTGATGCCCGATGTTTCCCGATTAAATACTTAAATTACTCAATTTTGGGATAAATTCCCAAAATTACAATTATCACTCAATAATATAATTTAGCATTCAATTAAACAAACAAGCACACCATTGCAATCATCACGAAATTCCGGTCACCGGCTATCTAGGTATAATTTTTGAAAAATAATAAATAATTAAATGAATACCGAAATTAATTAAATAAATACATTTAAAAGCCATAAACCCTAAACCCTAAACCCTAAACGCCAGACCCTAAACCCCAAACCCTAAACCCTTAGGATGTCAGATTTTCGTAGGGGAACTTCTCTGGGTCCATCTCACCCGCGACAACGCCACGATCTGTATTGATGAGGTACCATGCGAGATAGACCCACATCAACCTAGACAGTGGATCTCACAAGTTAGTAGGCCTAGGCTCCTTGGCCCCTACATATAGGAATCGGGGAGACCTGTTTGGTGACCTTCTTATTTTAACCAAAATGTTCGGGAGGAACCACCATCTAAGGATCAAAAAATTTAGCCCCACAAAGGGGTGAGATAATGTCTCAGAAAGTTCAACCCCTAAACTCTCACTAGAAATGAAATACGCTTAAAGGCCATCTGGCCACACACAAGATATAGGACTTACCTTTTCCTCAGTTCCTTCCCGCAAGTCAATACGATTCATATATTCAACCAATCGCTTCAATTCAAATCAAATCATCGATCAATCAATCCACTCGATACCATACCATCCATACCATCTATAAAATCCGATCGATTCAAGCATTGCTCATCCAAGCTGAAAATAGGTGGTATAGCTCACCAAAACCGATAGATATATAATAATGCTTACTGAAGCTGCTATACATCCATATTGTTCATCGAAGCTGCTATATATCTATTTTGCTCACCAAAGCTGATCAATATCTATAATGCTCACCGAAGCTGCTGGAGTATATTGCTCACCAAAACTAATATATCAAGGCCCACAGGCTGATATAGTATAATGTTCTTCCTAACTAACTATTCACCGTTTCTATAATACCCGATAAAAATTATCGTGTGTGGGTAAATAGTCGGCCTAAGCCAAAATAAAATATTTTCCTTTTTAAGAAACCCACCATTTAATATAGCCCACAAAGATATTTTTCGCGTTATAAACTGATGCCTGATATTTCCCGATTAAATACTTAAATTACTCAATTTTGGGATAAATTCCCAAAATTACAATTATCACTCAATAATATAATTTAGCCTTCAATTAAACAAACAACCACACCATTGCAATCAGCACGAAATTCCGGTCACCGGCTATCTAGGTATAATTTTTGAAAAATAATAAATAATTAAATGAATACCGAAATTAATTAAATAAATACATTTAGAAGTCATAAACCCTAAAGCCTAAACCCTAAACGCCAAACCCTAAACCCTAAACCCTTAGGATCTCAGATTTTCGTAGGGGACCTTCTATGGGTCCATCTCACCCGCGACAACGCCACGATCTGTATTGATGAGGTACCATGCGGGATAGACCCACATCAACCTAGACAGTGGATCTCACAAGTTAGTAGGCCTAGGCTCCTTGGCCCCTACGTATAGGAATCGGGGAGACCTGTTCGGTGACCTTCTTATGTTAACCAAAATGTTCGGGAGGAACCACCATCTAAGGATCAAAAAATTTAGCTCACAAAGGGGTGAGATAATGTCTCGAAAGTCCAACCCTAAACTCGACTAGGAAGGAAATACGCCTAAAAGCCATCTAGCCACACACAAGGTATAGGACTTACCTTTGCCTCAGTTCCTTCCCGCAAGTCAATACGATTCATATATTCAACCAATCGCTTCAATTCAAATCAAATCATCGATCAATCAATCCACTCGATACCATACCATCCATACCATCTATAAAATTCGATCGATTCATGCATTGCTCATCAAAGCTGAAAATAGGTAATATAGCTCACCAAAACCAATAGATATATAATAATGCTTACTGAAGCTGCTACATATCCATATTGTTCATCGAAGCTGCTATATATCTATATTGCTCGCCAAAGCCGATCGATATCTATAATGCTCACGAAAGCTGGCTGGAGTATATTGCTCACCAAAACTAATATATCAAGGCCCACAGGCTGATATAGTATATTGTTCTTCCTAACAAACTATTCACCGTTTCTATAATACCCGATAAAAATTATCGTGTGTGGGTAAATAGTCGGCCTAAGCCAAAATAAAATATTTTCCTTTTTAAGAAACCCACCATTTAATATATCCCACAAAGATATTTTTAGCGTTATAAACTGATGCGTGATGTTTCCCAATTAAATACTTAAATCACTCAATTTTGGGATAAATTCCCAAAATTACAATTATCACTCAATAATTTAATTTAGCATTCAATTAAACAAACAAGCACACCATTGCAATCAGCACGAAATTCCGGTCACCGGCTATGTAGGTATAATTTTTCAAAAATAATAAATAATTAAATGAATACCGAAATTAATTAAATAAATACATTTAAAAGCCATAAACCCTAAACCCTAAACCCTAAACGCCAAACCCTAAACCCTAAACCCTAAACCCTTAGGATCTCAGATTTTCGTAGGGAACTTCTCTCGGTCCATCTCACCCGCGACAACGCCACGATCCGTATTGATGAGGTACCATGCGAGATAGACCCACATCAACCTAGACAGTGGATCTCACAAGTTAGTAGGCCTAGGCTCCTTGGCCCCTACATATAGGAATCTGGGAGACCTGTTCGGTGACCTTCTTATGTTAACCAAAATTTTCGGGAGGAACAACCATCTAAGGATCAGAAAAATTTAGCCCACAAAGGGGTGAGATAATGTCTCAGAAAGTCCAACCCCTAAACTCTGACTGGGAAGGAAATACGCTTAAAGGCCATCTGGCCACACACAAGATATAGGACTTACCTTTGCCTCAGTTCCTTCCCGCAAGTCAATACGATTCATATATTCAACCAATCGCTTTAATTCAAATTAAATCATCGATCAATCAATCCACTCGATTCCATACCATCCATACCATCTATAAAATTCGATCGATTCAAGCATTGCTCATCCAAGCTGAAAATAAGTGGTATAGCTCACCAAAACCGATAGATATATAATAATGCTTACTGAAGCTGCTATATATCCATATTGTTCATCGAAGCTGCTATATATCTATATTGCTCACCAAAGCTGATCGATATCTATAATGCTCACCGAAGCTGCTGGAGTATATTGCTCACCAAAACTAATATATCAAGGCCCACAGGCTGATATAGTATATTGTTCTTGCTAACTAACAATTCACCGTTTCTATAATACCCGATAAAAATAATCGTGTGTGGGTAAATAGTCGGCCCAAGCCAAAATAAAATATTTTCCTCTCTAAGAAACCCACCATTTAATATAGCCCACAAAGATATTTTTGTTGTTATAAACTGATGCCTGATGTTTCCCGATTAAATACTTAAATTACTCAATTTTGGGATAAATTCCCGAAATTACAATTATCACTAAATATTATAATTTAGCATTCAATTAAACAAACAAGCACACCATTGTAATCAGCACGAAATTCCGGTCACCGCCTATCTAGGTATAATTTTTGAAAAATAATAAATTTATATGAATACCAAAATTAATTAAATAAATACATTTCAATGCCATAAATGCAAACTTAGGCCAGAAAAACCTAATTAAATACCAAAATAGGCCTTGAAAATTTTCGAGCCTATCAAAATAAATAATACAACCTATCTAGTCGCTAATTAAGTTGATCTAACCACCTAACATGCAATAACGCATAATTAAATTGCTAATCCGTTCTAACTAACCACATAAACCATAATTAGCCTAAATTAATCAACCCTTAAGCATAATTAACTCCCTAAGCAGAGTTTAGTGAGTAAACTCATCAATTTTGAAATCCGATGAATCCATGGAGACGTCAACTCGGAGACGGGCAACAATCCCGGAAGCGGGGACACCCTACGAGGGTCAAAAGCGGTCCGGAATGGGTCTTGAAGCCAACATTTCCTTGCTGGCTAGAGGTTCTATTTGCAAGGCCAAAGGCCTAGAACGTAGACCGGTTGGGCTTAAAACAGTGAGACACAGGCGGTCGGGCTACAGCAAGGCTAGGTGGCGGAGGCGAGCTGGACAGTAGCCTAGGGGGCTTGACTGGCTCGGGGGACGGCTTGGGGTCGCAATTGGAGTGAAATGAACTACGGAGAGGTGTGGGACAGGTGCGGCACGCGTAGGGCTCACGGGCGGCGCAATGGCGAGCGGTAGCGGTCAAGAAGACTTGGCAACGGCATGGGGTTTGCTCGGCTTTCTCTATAATTTTTTTGGAGCCCTCCAAGCTTGAAAATGAATAAAGTAGTCTGAGCTGAAGAAGAAGAAGAAGCCAGCTGCCCTTGTGGAGGGTCCCTCCAAGCCTTCATTCTATCTCTTCGTACCTTGAAGAGGTCCCACCAGGCTTCGCTGTCTTCCTCAGCCATTGGCAAACCAACAAGCTTCCTTTAGAAACCAAGGAATTGGTTCAAAGGTTGAGGACCAAGGGGATGTGGCATCCCAAAATTCATGGCAACCTCTAGATACATTACAACCTATGGAAAGATGAAGGAAGTACCCTTAAGTTGAATTGTAGTCATTTAATCCATAATTTGCAAAAAAGATTTATGGCCAAGCTTTTAATGGATAATTATTTGATATGAAAGAAAATTCTATCATTGGCCATGTGTGTTATAAATTGGAATTTATGGATTTATGACTACAAGTTTTATGGCCATATTATTTTTGTAAGTTAGGGATTTATTTAAGTGGAAGAAATTAGTAGATAATTAAAAGGGAAGTGGGCCGAAATTCTTAGGCCAAGCTGGCCCAAAAACCCAGCCCACGATCACCCACCATTCGGCCATATGGGCCTGGCCCGTGAAGCCCAAAGGAAGAGGAGGAGCTGCCGTCAACCAAGCTGGCCCCAAGCCCAGCCGGATTCAAGCCCATCTTGCATGGCAATTGCCAAGTGGCGCCGGCATGCAAAATCATGATTGTTAATCATGAGGGGGAAGAAATTAGAGAGTGAGGGGGCGGATTAAGTGAAGGAAAAAGGGAGAGAAAGAGAGGGAGTCGTCCGAGAGAGAGAGAGGAGAGAACGAGAGAAAAGAAAGGAAGAGAGAAAGAGAGAAAGGAGAGGTTGTGCGTGCGAGAGGAAGGAGGGAGGTCCGTTTGCCGATCGTCCAACTAGCTCGCCACCGTTCGTTCGCCACCTTGCTCACCGTTCGTCACTGTTTTGTGCTTAAGTTTGAGGCAAGTAGAGTCCTAAAACCTACATTTTGCTTGCTGTGATGTGTGTGTAGAAAATGGCGAATTTTGGTTGTGATGGAAGAGATGAAATTTCAGAGCTTTGGAGAGAGATTTGTTGGCCTAGCATGCTGTTTTTTGGAAAAACTAGTCCGACCTTTCAAGAGTTTGTGAGCTTCATGCGACTTTTTAGTTGGAATCTTGTTTTGATTTCTTCATGAAAGTTGTAGAGCACATCCCGAGGAACAACATACTAAAATTTAAGGTAAAACGAACAAGTATTGGTTAGTGAAATGATTTTTCTTTGGAGAAATTAGATCTGGAATTTATTGTGCTGACCTTTAGTGATTTTGTGGTCTGTAAAGTAGCTTTCTTGTGAAAATATCACTTTGATCTCTTAATAAAAGTTTTAGTGTACTTCTTGAGGAGAAACATATCAAAAATTTAGAGGAAATGAACAAAAATAAGTCAGTGAAATCGTTGTTCTTTGAAGAAACTGGATCTGGGGAAGACGCTACCTCGACCTAGTATGATTTCGTGATTTTTATAAAATCATACAGTTAAAATTTGATCGTGTGTCATTAATAAGAGTTGTAGGTAATATTCTGAGGAATAACATATGTAGGTCGGTGAAACGAGTTTCTTTTGAAAGATGATAATCTGGAAAAAGACAACACCGGGAATAGGAGGAATAAATAGTCTATATTTATTAATCTAGAACGATTTGGGTTTTTATTTCTGCATGAGATATTTACCTTTAGGACTTTTCTATAACATATAAAAATTTCAGAAATTTTGGAGTTCATTTGAATATTTAATTTAAATTACTTCCGAAACTGTGCAAGCTGAAGTGTTGAAATTTTGGAAACTGTGATGCATGGACCGTACTGTTTTGTGTGAGATTCTTTTGGTATGGTGTTATTCATGAGATATATGCCTTTAGGTCTCATCTATAATGTGTCAAGTTTTCATAATTTATTAATACCATTTACTAATTTTTCTAGAATTTTAACTAGAGGAATGCATTCTGATTTATCCGAAAAATTGATACGTTTTTAAAAAAATAATAAATAAATTTGTCCATGTGATGTAATACTTTGAGTGGTTGATTTTTCTGCATCTGTGATGACATATGGCATGTTATATGGCATGAAAAGTTGGTTGAGATCCTTGATATTGTTGCATCAAATGCCATGTTGAAATTGAGATACATGTATGAATATAAATTGAAATAATAACGAGACCGTCGAAGGTGTGAGCCGACGATGCCCCAGAAGTGTTGGGATGCCCGGAGTGTGGGCGCCAGATGCCCGGAGTGTGTGTGCCGGATGCCCCGAGAGTGTCGGGATGTCCAAAGGTGTGTGCCGGAAGCCCTGGAGGTGTGTGCCGGGGGGATTCCTTGTGATGCCAATTGGGGTACGAGATGCCTGAAGTGTGTGTGCCGAATGCCCGGAGGTGTGTGCCGGAGGTTCCTCGCGATGCCAGGTGGGATGCGAGCGATAAATTGTGAGATGCAAGCATTGGTCCCTGGAAAAAAAATAATGTGATCAATTTGAAATATAAAGATCGAGAATTCAATCATGCGCATGGATGTGTGCTTATGGCATGGTGATATATGCATGGTTGTTTAATGATGAGTGCATGGTAGGATATGCACATTGCATAATGATATATGCATGGCTGTTTAATGATAAATGCATGGTGGTATATGCACTCTGCATAATGATATATGCATGGCTACTTGATGATATAAGTACAAGTGCGTGGTGAATTATGCATGTCGTATGGTGATATATGCATGGCTGTAAGGTAAGGTATGCTTGAATGCATGAATGATATGTGTTTTATTCTCGATACCATGATTGTTTTGTTTGACGCATTGAGTAGTTTGGTGGATCTTTACTGCTGAGTGATTGTACTCACCCCTTTTGGGGATTAACATTTCATATTAGAAAGATGCCTTTGCTACCAATTGCACGTGGTACTTACTATGGCATACCTACTGATGTTGATGTGGAGTGTACGGAGCACATCTATGTCGGTGCCCCTGGTTTAGTGTTTGTCCGAGTCCGTGTCTTGGTGATGTACGATGTAGGTCTTGCTGATGGCCCGGTTATCTAGGAGTTTTTGTCTATACATGTCCGGCGTGATGGAGTGATGCTAGGGATGCTACCACCGCTGCCGCCCAATGTTCGATGTAGGGCCGAGTCCTCTTTTGAGTGATAGCCAAGTATAGTTAAAAATCTTGGCCTTTTTGTTGTACCGACCCGAAATATCCATCGTGAAAATATAAATAAAAGTGACTCGGATTTGTCTTTCCATTTGGAGCATAGTTGGTGTGCATTGCATTATGGTTATTGGAGTAAGGGATGGCGAGACTTGTTTATGATTCCGCTAATGAGCTACGCTGGGACCTTTTAAAAAAAAAAAAAACAAAAAAAAAAATTCTCTATTTAAGTGATAGCCAAGTATAGTTAAAAATCTTGGCCTTTTTGTTGTACCGACCCGAAATATCCATCGTGAAACTATAAATAAAAGTGACTTGGCTTTGTCTTTTCATTTGGAGCATAGTTGGTGTGCGTTGCATTATGGTTATTGGAGTAAGGGATGATGAGATTTGTTTATGCTTCCGCTAATAAGCTACGCTAGGACCTTTTCAAAAAAAAAAAATCTCTATTTAAAAGGTATCAATCTATGAAGGTTGTAGGAGATCGAGTAATAAGAGATCACCTATGGCGACCTCAAGCGAATCGGGAGTGCCACAGGGGACCTACAAATTTGTAAGATTTTTCCCCCAAATTGGACTAAATCCTCTCCAATTGGATCCAATTCGGCCCCCATAAATTCGACCAAGGTGTCCTCGACCCAATTGACATTTTTCCTTGCCAATAGAATCAACTTGCATCTCAAAAACGCGATAAAAAACGGTCCCCTAAATTTTCCGGACAAAAACGGCCCTATTTTGATTTTCTGCCAAAAATCTCGGTTTGCAAAAAAACTTCGAAGGACGAGTCAACATTTCTAAAGTGGCTCGTGACATGACAAAACTTTCAATTTCTAAAATTGGGTTCAAATTCGCGGTTAATTTCAATCTCGTGCGATTTTAGTTTCACCTAGCCTATCGGGTAGCTTTTAGAAATTTTTTTTGCAACTGACCCATGGTTGATTGTTTTCAAACCACAACGTACATTTTTGACACATTGGTGACTCTCGATTGTTGTGGGAATCTCGAGATTTCAAATACGAGTATAGGGTACCAAAACGATAGAAAAATCGGTCTAGTGCCAATCGATGAGAATTTTGCAATCTGGTGGAATCATCCACACTTCGATCACATATCTCAGTCGAACTAACCTATCATTGATCCCTGATCAATTTTTAATTGTGCCGTAATGATCTCTGCAGATAAGCACGGTCGAGTATTCGTTCCTGGTCGAATTCTCAAGTCTATTGCGTTAAAATCCCTTAACAACTTCACCTATTAGACTAGTTATCTTATGAGTAATCAGCTCAAAGAATAGAACTATAGGCATGTCGATGAAAAACCCAACTTATTCAATTGAAACCAGAACTTGAAATTCAGGATGTCACAACTCTTCCCCTCTTATAAAAATTTCGTCGTCGAAATTTAAACCATTACAATTCTTTAAACAAAAAGGTGGGGGTAGAGTCATCTCATCGAATCCTCACTTTCCCAAGTTGCTCCTTGGGTGCCGTGATGTTGCCAAACCATTTTAACCAACGAGATCGTCTTGGTACGCAGAATCTGCTCTTTCCAATCCACAATATAGACAACGCTTTCCAAGTACGACACTCTGTCGTCCACATCTAATTCCTCAAAATTAAGCACATGGGTCGAATCAGGTGTGGCATCCCAAAATTCAAGGCAACCTCTAGATGTATTAAAGTCTATGATTATGTAATGAAATTGCCTTTGATTTATGCCTTAGTTATTGATTTTCTTTTAAGACCGAGTGTTATGTGGATGGAAATGTATATTGTGTTTATGGGTTATAAAAAATAAGTATTATAGGATAATTTGATAAGAAGAATTTGTTCTTGGCTATGTGCCTCATAGATTTGATTCTTATAGTTTAAGGATACAAGTTTTATGGCCATATGAAATTGTAAATTTGGAAATTTTAAAAGAGGGAATTAAGGTGAATTATTAAGAGTAAACATGGGCTACTTGAGTTTGGGTCTTAGGCCCAAGAAGGATAGGCCTAAGATGGGCCAATTGGCTGGCCCATTAGAGCCATAAAAGGCTGCCATCGACCACAAGGAGAGAGGGGAGAGGCCGGCCCATCTTCAAGCCCATCATGCATGGGGTTTGCCAAGTGGCAAAAAGGGAGTTACACCCATTGGCCACCTTGGGCGGCTCCTAATGATTACTAATGATTGAATAAAAGGGGAAATAAAAAGAAGGAGTGGCCGGTTTTGAGAAAGGGAGAGAGAGAGAGAGAGAAAGCTGTCAAGAGAGTGAGGGAACCGAGAGAGAGGAGGAAGAAGCTGCGCGAGGAAGAAGCCGCTCGTCCGTCGCTCGTCGTCGCCGTGTCCAGTCGCTGTGTGCTCGTGTTTGCTCGGTTTGGAGGCAAGTTGGGATCCTTAATCTGCTCTTGCATTTTGTGTCTAGCATGTGTGTTTGAATGGTGATGAATTTCGGATGTGAAGGGCGTGAAAAACCGAAGTTTTGAGAGTGTTGTTTTGAAGTAGTAAACTGTTCTCGAGTAAACAGTCTGAACCAGAATGTTGTCGTGGCTTGCATGCGATTTTCGAGTCGGATTTTGGCTTTGACTTCCTCATAAAAGTTGTAGATAACATCTTAAAGTATGACATTATAAAATTTGAGGCCAAATAGATGAGTTTTACGGAGTGAAACCCTCCCTCTACGAAAATGTTAGATCTGAAGCTGTTTTGTTGACCTCTTGGTGATTTTGTGTGTTGCATGTAACTTTTTACTGAGAATTTCATTTCAACTTCTTCACTAAAGTTGTAGAGAACATCTTAAATATTAACATACTCAAATTTGAGGTGAAACTAACAAGTATAGCCTAGTGAAACGATCTTTCATTTGAAGACGTTAGATCTGGAAATGTCGTACTGAACTCCAGTGACTTCGTGGACTATAAAGTGACTTTCCTTTGAAAATATTACCTTGATTCCTTAATGAAAGTTGTATTAGACCTCTTGAGGCAAAACATACCAAAAATTCAGAGGAAAAGATGGAAGATAAGTAGCTGAAATCGTGATTTTCGGAGATGGCTAAACCTGGAATGTTCGGTACTAGGAACAGGGGCTTCAACCGTCCATAATTAATTATCTAGGACGAATCTGACTTCAATGTCTTCATGAAAAATATAATTTAGGGTCTTGAATACCACATATTCAAATTTCATAATTTTTTAAGGTCATTATAGTATTTAATCGGAAATATTTCAAAGACCGAGTAATCTGACGCGTTCGGGTTTAGTCAGTTTCAATGCATGGGTCATATCATTTTGTATGAAGCTCTTTCGGCAAAGTGTTCTGCACGAAGCATATTTTTTTATGTGTTCCTGTAACATACTCAAATTTCATATTTTTAGAAGCTCATTTGCCTATTTAACTAAAAATGTTTCAAAAACTGTGCAAGCTGTATTGATAGAATAGAAATGCTGTGATGCGTGATCTATAACAAATTGTATGAGGGTCTTTTGGTGCAGTGTCCTTTATGAAATATCTGCCATTATTTCTTGACTATTACATGTTCAAATTTCATAATTTTTAAAGACCATTTGGGTATTTAATGGAAATATTTTCTAAAACTGTGCAAGCTGGATTGTGCGAATTTCAAATGCTGAAATTTTATGATTATTCTATTTTGGATGAGCCCTATTAACTATATTGATTGAGGTGATTGAATCTTGCTGAGCATGTAACGATATTTGGCATTGCATATAGAATCAAATGCTGAACTTGATTTTGTTGCCATTACATTATGTGCCATGTTGATTGTGAGACATAAATTGGTGAATATGAATTATGATGAATGAGGAAACTGTTGGAGGTGGCCGATAATGCCCTAGGAGTGTCAGGATGCCCAGGATGGGGGGTGCCAAATGCCCGGTTGTATTGTGATACATGCCCGGATGTCCTCGGGAGATTCGAGATGCCCGGAATGGTTGGGTGCCGGAAGCCTCGGAGGTTTGTGCCCGGGGAATGCCTCGTGATACCAGTTGGAATGCGAGATGCCCGGAATGTGGGGGTGCTGGATGCCCGGTGGTGTGTGCCAGAGGTTTCTCGCAATGCCCGGATTGGGGTGCGAGTGATAAAATGTGGGATGCAATTACTGGTCCTGGGAAAGAAAGATGTGGTGATCAAATTGAAAGATGAAAAGTAGAAATTGAATCATGCACATATGATATGATGACATATGCATGGCTATATGATAGGATGATGATGAGTGCATGGTTCTATGTGCACCTATGGCATGATGATATATGTATGACACGATGATGATGCGTGCATGGTTGTATGTGCACCTATGGCATGATGATATATGTATGACACAATGATGATGCGTGCATGGTTGTATGTGCACCTATGGCATGATGGTATATGAATGACATGATGGTGATGAGTACATGAGGATGTATGTACATATGTTATGATGACATATGCATGACTGCAAGGTAAGTTATGCTTGGATGCATAAATGATATGTACTATGCTATGATTGTTATGATTGTATTGTGTGATGCATTGAGTGCTTTATTGGACCTTTTACCTACTGAGTGGCTATACTTACCCCTTCGGGGACCAACATTTCAGATTAGGAAGATGCTGCTCTCTCCGGTCATGCGGGGTACCTTTTATGGCCTCCCATCTGACGTGGAGGTTGAGTGTTCAGAGATTGATTGCGTCACCATCCCTGGTCTGACGTTTGTGCGAGTTCGAGTGCTGGTCATGTACGATGTGGGCCTGGCTGGGGGCCCGGTTATTCAGGAGTTTTTGTCGGTCCACGTCCGCCAAGATGGAGTGATTTGGGGGATGTTGCCGCCACCACCGCCCGATGCGCCAGGATGGGTGTGATGGCCGCATGAGGAGTAGAGAGCTGACGTTTCTTTTTGGGGGTAGCTGACACTAACAGATGGAGGATGACACGTGATCATTATAGGGGTCGAGATATCCTTTTGGGATGTGGCCAAGTGTAGTTAAAAGTCTTGGCTTTCTTTTTGTTGTACCAACCCGAGAAAATACATCATGAAAATATATAAATAAAAGTGTCTTGGCTTTATCTTTTCTTATGATGCTTAGTGGTGTGCATTGCATTATGGTTATTGGAGGGAGAGATAGTGAGACTCAATTGTGCTTCTGCTAATAAGTTGCGCTAGGACCGTTTTCAAAAAAAAAATTACCTATGAACTACGATGTTTCTACTAAGAGATGTAACTAGTGTTCATTAGGTGGTGCTGTGGCGACCTAAGGTGTTTCGGGGTGCCACATCAGGCTCATACTTCCTCAACATTGACACGTGAAAGATGTCATGTACTTGCACCAACCTTGGTAGCAATGCAAGACGATACGTTAGGATCCTGATTTTCTCTAGAATCTCGAAGGGACCTACGTACATCGGACTCAGTTTCCCTTTCTTGCCAAAGAATGAAGTACCCTTATTGGTGACACCTTAAAAAAAACATAATCACCAACTTGGAACTCCAAAGGCCTTCGACGCTTATCTGCATAACTTTTCTGACGGCTCTGAGTGGTCTTTAGTCTATCTCTAATGACTACAATTGCGTCTACTGATTGCTAAACTAACTCTGGGCCTATGATCTTACATTCTCCAAACTCATCCCAACAAACCGGCGTTCTGCACGCTCTGCTATACAACGCTTCAAAAGAAGCCATCTAAATGCTCTGCCGGTAGCTGTTGTTGTAGGCAAACTCGACAAGATGAAGCCGTTCCTCCCAGCTTTCCTTGAAATCCAACACGTAAGCTCGTAGCATGTCTTCGAGGGTTTAAACCATCCTCTTAGACCGGCCATCCATCTAAGGATGATATGCCATACTATACTGCAGTCTCATTCCTGAGGCAGCATGCAAACTCTTCCAAAAAGCAACTATGAATCTCGAGTCTCGGTTTGAAGTAATTGTCACCGACACTCCATGTAGTCAAACTATCTAACGCACGTATAAATATGCATGCAGTCCAAATCAAGGTCTTTTCGTACTATGGTAAAGTGAGCCGACTTTGTCAGTCTGTCGACCATTACCCAAATAGAATCATTACCCCTCTAATTCATTGGTAAGCCCGTCACAAAATCCATCGTGATGTGCTCCCATTTCCACTCAGGAATCTCGAGAGGTTGCAAAAGTCCTCCTGGCTTACAATGCTATGCCTCCACTTGCTGACACATCAGACACTTGGCGACATGCTTGGCGATTTCCGCCTTTATACCGACCACTAGTAGTGTTGATGCAGATTATGATACATCTCCGTACTACCAAGATGAATGCTGTAACTGCTACGATGAGCTTCTAACAAGATCTTTTCCTTGAGCACTGTATTGTTAGGTACACACAATCGTGGGTGATCACATTTGAAAGTTAGCCTTTCTCTTATCGGTGTTCTCTTGCAAGATCTTCTGAATCTCTAGGTCTACCCACTAAAGCGTCTTGATTCTGATATGCACTATGGCTCAATTTTGAGGGTGGCCATAAGATTCGAAAGGAGACCTATCTCAAATTTGAAAATCAAATCTCGAGCTCTTTCTAGTAAAACCCATTCCTTAATCATCATCGGTGCAACTGAAGACTTCCGACTCAAGGCATCTACGACCTTGTTCATCTTCCAAGGGTGATACAGGATATCACAATCGTAGTCCTTCAGAAGTTCCATCCAACGGCGCTGTCTCATATTCAACTCCTTCTAAGAGAATAGATACTTAAGACTTTGATGGTCAGTAAAGATTTGGAATATTTCTCCACACAAATAATGTCTCTAAATCTTCAGAGCGAAAATGATTGCTATCAGTTCTAAGTCATGCATCGAGTAATTCAGCTCATGAGGTCTCAACTGACGGGAAGCGTATGCAACAACCCTACCATTTTGCATCAACACACAACACAATCCTCTAAACGACGCATCACTATAGATCTTGTATCCTCTAGGACTAGATGGAATTGTCAACATAGGTGTGGTAGTCAGCTTCTACTTAAGCTCTTGGAAACTACGCTTGCACTTGTCAATCCACTCAAACCTCTCTTCATTCTTCAATAGTCGAGTCAACGGCGATGCCAAAGCTGAAAATCCTTCCACGGACCTTCTATAGTAGCCTGCCAAACCCAAAAAGCTTATGATCTCGATCACTATTGTCAGTGTTGGCCAATTGATAACTGTTTCGATCTTGGCTAGGTCCATGGAGATTCCTTCGCCTGAAATCACGTGACCTAGGAACGCTACACGAGTCAACCAAAACTCGCACTTGCTAAACTTAGCATACAATCCATGAATCCTCAGGGTCTAAAGTACCATTCTCAAATGACTCTCGTGCTCCTCGGCACTTCTCGAATACACCAGAATATTGTCGATGAACATGATCACAAACTAATCGAGATATTCTTTAAACACTCGGTTCATCAAATCCATAAAAGTAGCTGGCACATTCGTTAAACCAAAGGGCATTACAATGAACTCATAATGGTCATATCGAATAAGAAATGCTGACTTCGGTATATCCTAATTTCTAATCCTCAACTGATGGTTCCCTGTCCTCAAGTCGATTTTTGAAAATATCAACACTCTTTGTAACTGATCAAATAAGTCATCAATCCTCGACAGTTGATACTTATTCTTGATCATCACCTGATTGACTTGACGATAGTTGATGCACAAGTGCAACAAACCATCTTTCTTCTTCACGAAGAGAACTGGTGCTTCCCAAGGTGATACACTAGGACTTATGAATCCCTTATCCAACAATTCTTGCATCTGCACCTTCAATTCTTTCAACTCATACAACTATATCCGATAAGGAGCCTTAGAGATTGGCTTTGTCCCGGGTGCTAACTCAATCACAAACTCTATCTCTCTTTAGTAATAGGCCTGCAATTCTTTCGGAAACACATTTGGAAATTCTTGAACTATTGAGATATCTCCAATCTTCAGCTCCTCAACTATCGTATCAATGACAGTTGCCAAATAACCTTGACAACCCTCGTCTAACAAACGAGTTGCCTCAAGCGACAAGATTAAGGTAATCGAGAGTCCTCCTTGACTTCTAGTAAACTCAAAACTTTCACCCTCTAACGGGTTAAATTGAATCGCTTTACAATAGTAATCCATCTTAACTCGTTGCTTGGTGAGCTAGTCCATGCCAATTATCACATCGAAATCATACATGGCTAGGACTAATAAGTCTAATTTCCCCTCTCACTCACCAAGATGTGTGGTGAATGGTAAGATATGTAGTTTGATAATTGATGGAGGTAGTTATGCAAATGTGGCAAGTTGTATTATGGTGGATAAGTTGGGTTTGAAGACAACAAAGCACCCTAGGCCTTATAGACTTCAATGGTTAAATGATAGTGGTGAGGTGAAAGTGTCGAAGCAAGTTCGAATTCCATTTGAGATAGGAAGATATGAGAATGAGGTAGAGTGTGATGTTGTACCTATGTCGGTGGGTCATATCTTGCTTGAAAGACCATGGCAATATGATCGAAAGGTACATCGTGATGGGTATACTAATCGTTATTCATTGGTGATAAATCAAAAGACTTACACCTTTGTACCAATGACGCCTAGTGAGGTGTATCAAGATCACCAAATTACAACGAGAAGCCGAGAGAAAGAGAAAAGGTGAGAAATCCGAGGGATTGCATGGTGTGTCTGAGAAGCAAGGAAAAGGAGAGGCTGAGAGAAAGATTGCGGTAAAAACCGAGGGAAAAGAAGAATGGAAAGAAAATAGGCAAAAAAATATTTATGCAAAATCGAGTGATGTGAGGAGAGCTTTAGTTCTAGACCGACCGATGCTTGTACTTTTGTACAATGAGGTTTTGTTTTCTACTAATGATCTTGACCCAAGTTTGCCTAGTCCTATTGTGTCTTTATTGCAGGAATTTGAAGATGTCTTTCCTGATGAACTTCCTGGAGGGATACCATCGATTCAAGGCATTGAACATCAAATCGACTAGATTCCTGGTGCGCCATTACCTAACCGACCCGCATATCGAAGCAATCCTAAGGAGACAAAGGAACTTTAGCGGTAAGTTAGCGAACTATTGGAGCAAGGGTATGTGAGAGAGAGTCTTAGCCCATGCACCGTCCCTGTTTTGTTGATGCCAAAGAAGGATGGAACTTGGCGAATGTGTGTCAATTGCCGAGCAATTAATAACATTACAAAGAAAGTATCGACATCCTATTCATAGGTTAGATGACATGTTGGATGAGTTACATGGTTCTTGCATTTTCACTAAGATCGATTTGAAAAGTGGCTATCATCAAATTAGGATGAAAGAATGTGATGAACGGAAAACTGCATTTAAGACCAAGTATAGATTGTATGAGAGGTTAGTCATGCCATTTGGATTAACTAATGCACCGAGCACATTAATGTGACTTATGAATCATGTTTTGTGTGCTTTTATTGGTCGATTTGTGGTTGTTTATTTCGATGACATCTTGATATATAGCCGAAGCCCTGATGACCATATTGAGCATGTGTGAGCTGTCTTGCAGGTTTTAAGGGCTGAGCAATTGTACACTAATCTAAAGAAGTGCTCTTTTGTTACTAACAAATTAGTATTTTTAGGATTTGTTGTTAGTGCTGATGGTATATAGGTTGATGAAGAAATGGTCAAAGCAATCCGTGAATGGCCAACGCCTAAGACTGTCAGAGAGGTGCGTAGCTTTCATGGATTGGTGAGTTTTTATCGGCGATTTGTGAGGGATTTCAGCACCATTGCTGCACCTTTGACCAAGGTTATCAAAAAGCACGTGGGTTTCACGTGGGGACAAGAGCAAGAGAAAGCATTTAATTTGCTACAAGATAGGTTGACTAATGCTCATTTGTTATCTTTGCCAAATTTCAATGCTACTTTTGAGATAGAGTGCGATGCTTCTGGCACACGAATTAGAGCCGTGTTGATGCAAGGAGGGCGTCACATAGCTTATTTCAGCAAGAAATTGAGTGGAGCAACATTGAATTATCCTACCTACGATAAGGAGATGTACGCTTTAGTGCGAGTTTTGGAGAGTTGGCAATATTATTTATGGCCAAAGGAGTTTGTGATCTACACCGACCACGAGACCTTGTAGTACTTGAAAGGCAAGCAGAAGTTGAATAAAAGACATGCCAAATGGATGGAGTCCATCGAGACTTTTCCATATGTGATCAAGTACAAGAAAGGCGTTGCATTAGAAGACGTACGCAAACATTGAGCGCAAGACTGAGCAATATGCAAGACAAGCCAACAAGGGGCGCAAGGAAGTGGTATTTGAACTCGGCGATTGGGTTTGGGTTCATATGCGCAAAGAGCGATTTCTTGAGCAGCAACATTCTAAGTTATTATTACTGCGGGGATGGACCATTCCTAGTGTTGGAATGAGTTAACAATAACGCCTATAAGCTTGATCTTCCAGGTAAGCATGACGTTAGTGCTACATTTAATATTTCTGACTTGACTCTTTTTAATGCAAGTGATGATTTGAGGGCAAATCCTTTGCACGAGGGAGGGAATGATGTGGACATTGAGCCATATTGAGGAGGAGGTGCTAGGGACCCATTGTCTATTTTGACTAATTTAATCACTCGAGCACGGCCCAAGCAATTTAGGCAAGTTGTTGGCGTCATGGTTCGTGATCTTTGGCATAGAGATGACCTTGGATCAAATCTTGAAGAATCTTAGAAATCGTGGCATAATTTTTGGTGTGGATATGACCTTGGATCGAATCTCGAAGAATCTTTGAAATCTTGGCGTAATTTGATTAGCTGGTCACCAAATATTTGACCAAGTCAAAAAAAAAATTTATCTTCTTGTTTAGATATTTTCTAGAATATGACGCATTAGATTTCTAGGACTGGTTTTAGGGTTTGTGTGGCAACTTGAAGGCCTATATTAAGGACCGGTCGACTTTCTTTGGGAGATGGATATATTTTATTTTTGAGGACAAGAATTGAGAGGTTCTATTTTACTATTCTTTTGAGGACTTGACCTTATCAAGATTCTCTTGTGGTGGTCGATTCGACTTATCGAGCGAGATAGCGAATTCTTTCGCTCGTGGCGTCTATAATGTTGGTTGGTTGACATGCGTTCATCAACAGGTCACGTTCATACCGAGGTTGCCAATCACAGGTTTGATTGGAGGTCGAGGTTTGCAATTCGCACCATCCGGGCCTTCATAGAACGATCTTTCCACAACAATTCACATCAAGATGTCCCCTAGAGATTTTTCTCCATATTCAGTTTGATTAAGGCAATCAAAGAAATGTTCGATTCCTAGTCAGATGATCTATGCCGCAATGCTAGGTGACCGTAGAATGGTAAAGGTCCAAGACAATATCAGTTTCCCATTCAAGCAACCGTAGAAAAGGTACGGGTCCTGGAAAGTTATTTCCCGTTTAGGTGACCGTAGAATGGTACGAGTTTTAGACAATAGCTATTTCTCATTCATGTGACTGTAGAAAGGTACAGGTCCTGGAAAGTGATTTCCCATTTAGACGACCGTAAATGGTACGGGTCTTAGACAATAGCTATTTCCCATTGAGGCAACCATAGAAAGGTACGGGTCCTGGAAAGTGATTTTCCGTTTAGGCGACTATAGAATGGTACGGGTCCTACACAATATTTGTTGCTCTAACAGGTGATCGTAGAAAGGTACAGGTCATAGAAAGTGATTTTCCGTTTAGGCGACTGTAGAATTGTATGGGTCCTACACAATATTTGTTGCTCTAACAAGTGATCGTAGAAAGGTACGGGTCTTGGAAAAGATGTTTCCCATTCGGGAGACTCAAAAATGTACGGGTCTTGGAAAAGTAGTTTCCTATTCAGCGATCGTAGAAAGGTATTGATCCTGGAAAGTGATTTCCCGTTTAGGCGACCGTAGAATGGTACGGGTCCTAGACAATATTTGTTGCTCTAACAGGTGATCGTAGAAAGGTACGAGTCTTGGAAAAGCTGTTTCCCATTCAGAGATCGTAAAAGGTACGGGTCCTTGAAAGTGATTTCCCTTTTAGGCGACCGTAGAATGGTACTTGTCCTAAATAATATTTATTGCTTTATGAATATGAATGCTTTTCGTTGAACATTTCATTATGGATATGAATGCTTTTCGATATTTCTCGTTATACCTTAGTCTGGATCTAGGTATTTCAAGTTCGAAAATCTTGACATCTCAATCTGGATCCGGATGTCTTAATTATTTTCGTTGAACATTTCATTCTAAATGTGAATGTCTTTCGATCTTTCTCGTCATACCTTAGTCTAGATCTAGGTATTTCGATAAACATTAGACTCTTCAAGGAACTTGAATGAAGACCGGGTACTTGTGGAGTAAATGAAAATTTATCCTGTACCTCAAGATTCTATACCGCACTGATTGGTAAGTAACTACAGGTATGCTCTCTCTTTTTGCACCATACATTTGCATTGGCATTTTCATGCATTATATAAATTGCATTTCAAAATAGGATTCAAAAAAAAAAACGCCAATAAACAAACACAAAAAAAAAAAAAAAGTCATTTAGTGCATGTGCATGATCAAAATTTAGGTCTCAATTTGTCTTTGAAGGCAACCTCTACGAGCTCACCTTCAAAGAGGGACAATTGTTGACACCTAATTTTTGGCAACCTAAGAAAATAAAAATAGAAACGCATCAGGGCAAATAAAAAAAAAAAAAAAAAAAGAGAAGGGAAAATCAATATGATTAATTACACATGGAAGTTGGGAATTCAAGAATATTCAAATCTTGGTAAATGCGGAAGCAATTCTCGGTTGATGATCAAGAGTTAGGAAATCAGGTGAATAAAGAGTAAGAATTTTGATAAAAAGGAATGAATCGAAGCATTTGAGGAAAAATCAAGCTGATTGCGAAATCACGCTCCGATGTGTTGTCCACGAATTAAGGCAACAGAGAATGGAAGTTCGAAAATTGCCATAGAAAGTGGCCGTTTGAAATCACTATAAAAGAGGGCCACAATTTTCGTGAAAGGACCGGTGGGGGAGAATTCAAAAAAATTCTTTGACAAAGAAATTCAGTGAAAAAAGAACCTCCCTCTCCTTTGTACAAGGTCAAAAAGGGTGTAGTCACTTCCTTTCCTTTCTCTGAAAAATTGCACAAAAAGAAGAAGCCAACAGTAGCAAAGTCAGAGAGAGAGAGAGAGAGAGAGAGAGTGAGGGAACGTGAGAAAAAGAACAAAAAAGGAGAGGAAGGCCTTCTTCTTCTTTTTCAGCAAGCTTTCACCCGGTGACCTGCTATACCCACGACCTCCACTATGCCCCCGCTTGCCCGCCACCACATCGGCAGCACCTCTGAGCCAGCGACGCCATGAGCAGCTCGCCTCGCCCGACGCTCGCCATGCCTCACCCGAGCCTACACCAGCGCCCGTCGCTCACTCCGCCCGACACCCCTATCTTTGCTCCGCCCGGCACCCTATCTAAACTAGCGCCCGACTCATGCTGGTCTACCTAACACCTGCAAGTCCGCCTACCATCCTCGACACCTGTTGCCCTCCGCCCAAGTGTCTCTGCTCGCCGCTGAACGACACCCAACGCCCCCGCATTTGCTTCGCTCGACACCCACCCTATTCCCTCGCCTACCGCGCCTCGGCCTTCTCGTCGCCAACTTCCACCCTCTCGCAACAACCCAACTCCTACAACAAACCGACGCCCGCAACCCCGAGCATCCCTTGTCGCTGCACTTCTGCCATCTTGAGCCCCTGCACACAACATTGACTTCTTGTTGTTGCCTCGCCGTGCCCAACCCCTAGCGCAAATCGTCGCTTGCAAATCCCGCACGCTAGTCCCATTTAAAAAATAAATAAATAAATAAGTCAAGGTTGTCTTTTTTAGCCTTTTTTTTAATCAAGTTTCGTTATTATTTAATTGGAACATTGGATGTCGATGTTCATTTTATGAATACTCTAGGCATTATCTCGTAGGGTTTTGCCCAAAATAACTATAATTTCTAATTTCATTCGTAAGACGTTGGATCATTTTTTTAATTATATTGATTTTTTTGGCATTTTTATAGTATTTTAACTCTTAAATCATTATAATTATTAATTTGATCTGTAAGATTTCAGATCAAATTTTTAATTATTTTGAACTTTCTCGTATGTTGTGATGTTTAGGTTAAAGTAATCATTAATCTAATCCGTGAAACAATGGACTATTTTTTCGATTGTTTTAATCCTTTATTTGATGAATATCTTGAGTGGTTTAGATATAATGTTTATCGGGTAATTGCTTGTTTCGGAAAACGTAAAGAAAAAAAAAAAAAATCAAATCTTGCATCGGAGTATGTTAGTTTCGTAAATTAAGATTGCATTTTTAGATTGCGCATAGATAATTTTTGGAATAGATTAGGGTTGGATCAATTATAACTTTTTTTTTTAGATAGGGTCTTAGATAAAGTTTGCCTATTTTAATAATCTCATTTTTGAAAAAAAAAACAATTTTCTAAGATAGGATAAGGTTTCAGTCAAATTAACCCCTATAACATTTTAGAAAATTATTCATTTTAGACAATTTAATTAGTTTTTTTTTATTATGAGTTTTGAGAAGAAAAAATACAAAAATATTCGGTGCATGTCAAATAGTTGCATGTTAGGTTCATTTAATTAGAAATTGCTTGTTAGAAAAATTAGGTCATGTAGTTAAAAGTGCATGTTATATGGTAAAGTTCTAATTTCAAGATAAAAGAAAACCCAAAAAAATTGTTTGCTTTGGGTGTTTAATCCTTTTGATGCAATTTATTTTGATTCATTCAAAGTTAATAGTGGATGAGCATCCGTGTGATCACCCTATTGCATGATAGTAATTTGGGTTAAAACCAATCCAAACCGCCTACGTAAACATTTTTGAAAATAAAGAGAACGGTACCGAAAGGGCATTGGAGAAATCTAGTGTAACTAAGTCCCCGTACCCAAAGTCTCTAGTTCGTAGGAGTAAAATAATTCTCCCGTTATTTTACTTAGGTATCTAATCGACCTACCGTAAACTAATTAGTGGCGACTCCTAGATAAAATTCATTAAAAAAACTTAAACCTAAGTCGTGAATTAGTATGGGCTTGGGAGATGTCACGCCCCAATCTTCGAGCATGTGCCCATCCTCGGTGGTCGATAAATTTGCGACGTCCTAGGACGTGTCACCGACCCATCCATTTTAATGCCCATGCAAAAGTGAACTATTACCCCGACAACAACCAACACGGGATAGAAAAGCAAAAACAAATTTACAACCAAAACACTTTTATAAATACCCGGTTTATATACAAGACTAGTCCAAAGACAAAAGTCTATTCAAGCAGAAAAGCCTACAAGTCATCTAGGCACTCGAATCCCCAATTGAAAACTTCGAGGTCTCTTGGGAATTTGGGTCCACCACTGCACCACCAGGAGAGTCAGCTGTACCCTCGCCAAAAGCAACTTCTAACACCAATACCGTGACCTCAAAATCTTGTAGGGGACCCACTCTATATCCATTAAGCTTGCGACGATACCACGCTGTGAATCGATGAGGTACCCTCTAAGGTAGACCCGCATTGACCCAGATGGTGGTCCTCACGAGTTCATAGACCTAGACTTTGTGGCCCCAAGAATAAGGATATCGATGACTGACCCTCCTGGGCTAACCAAAATATTCTAGAGGAACCGCCATCTAAGGACCTGAAAAGGTTGAGCCCACGACGGGGTGAGATAATGTCTCAACAAGTCAAAAGACTTACATTGCCTCGCCCCCTTATGCATGTCCGTACAGTTCATAATCTCAACCAATCAATTCAATCCAATAGATCATTCAATCCATTCAATTCAATACAATCAATACGATCAATACCATCCATCAATTCAATCAATTTGATTACTACTCACACAAACTGATTTATATTTATACTCACACAAGCTGATATAGATGGTTGCTCGCACAAGCTGATATATATTATAACTCACACAAGCTGATATAGAATATTGCTCTCACAAGCTGACATATCAATGCTCACAAAAACTGATGATCATTGCTCACACAAGCTGACGATTCAATGCTCACACAAGCTGATACATAATAAATCAAACCCGGCCAATGACATTTTTCTTTACACACCAATTCCTTAATTAAAATAATGAACTTGGCCTATTTTCATCATGTTAAAAATACCCGATAAAAAATAATAATCGTATGTGGGTACACGGTCAGTCTGAGCCAAAATGCTATATCTTTCTTTTGAAAATCTCACTCTTTAATATAGTGCATAAGCATATTTTCAGCGTTAAACCGACTCTCGATATTTCCTAAACAAAATACCAAATTTTCACAATTTTGGAATAAATACCCAAAATTACAATTTCCACTCAATTTGCACAAAATAGCATTCAATTGCAAGAACTAAACACACAAATAAAATCAGCACAAAATTCCGATCATTGGCTATCTCGGTATAATTTTCAAAAATGATAAATAATTAAATAAAAATAATTAATTACCAAAAATACCAACTTAGGCCGAAAATACTTAAGTAACCGCCCAAACAGCCCGGAAAATTTCCGAACCTATGTAGATAAATAGTATAACTTATCTAGTCCCTAATTAGGCTATTTTAACCACCTAAAATGCATAATTGAACAATTAACTAATCCATTATAACTAACCACCTAAACCCAAAGTAACCTAAGCTAATCACCCCTTAAGCATCATTAACTCCTTAAGCAAAGTTTAATGAGTAAACCGACCGGTTTAGCGATCTAGTGAGTCCATGACGATGGCGACGTGGAGACAAGCGACAAATAACCTTGCGGCAACACCAAATAAGGCCCGGAAGAGACCTAAAATGGGCCATGAAGCATCACAGCCCTTGCTGGCCTTTGGCTTCTACTTTGGGCCAAGCAAGTTGGAACAAGCAAAAATGCTTGAAGGCGAGCGGACGGGCGGCTACAAGCAGCCGAGCAAAGGCAAACGACGACTAGACAGCGATGGTGGAGCTCTAGCTGAGCTCCTACGGCGACTGGGCTTGGGGGACGACAACCGGGCACGAAACGGGTGGGATGGGCAAACGGTGCACGCGGGGACGCGCGACGAGAGCAAAGCTTGGCAAGCGGTGATCCAGCGGCTTCAGGCGGCTTTCGACGGCAAGGGGGAGGGGCTGGCTGGTTTTCTCTGCAATTTTGAGCTTCTAAAATCCTCAATAATGGAGAAAGTAAGTCATTTGAAGAAGAAGAAGAAGAAAGTTGAAGATTGCAGCCTTGGCAAGGCCCCACTAGCCATGGCTGTCACCCATGGACAAATTGTAGCCCAAGACTTCCCGAGAAGCTTCATTTGATTCCTCAAATGCTGCACACCCCTTGGCCTACGAATTTTGTGCACTTTCCATCCAAATTGATTAAATTCCCCTCTAATTGAACTAAATTTGATGTCTCTAAATCCAATCAATGCGTCCTCGTCAAATACAACATTTTTCCTCACCATTTGAACCAACTTGAATCCCAAAAATGTGACCAAAAATGGTCCTCTAATTTGAATTTCCGCCAAAAATCTCAGTTTGAAGAAAAATCTTCGAAGGATGAGTTGACGTTCTTAAAATGAATCGTGACATGATAGAACTTTCAATTTCTGAAATTGGGTTCAATTTCGTGGTTAATTTCAATCTGGCGCGATTTTAGCGTGACCTAATCTACCGTGTAACTTTTAGGAATTTTTAGCGCATTTGACCGGTGATCGATTATTTTTTAGCCACTTTATACATCTTCAATATATTGACAACTCTTGGTTGTCGTGAAAATCTCGAGATTTCAAGTACGGACATAGGGTATTGACATGACAGAAAAATCAGTCTAGTACCGATCGACAAGAATTTTGCAATCAGGTGGAATCACCCACACACTAATTACATACCTTTGTCGAGTCGGCCTATCTCTGATTTCTAATCGATTTTTAACTGTACCGTCATGATCCTTGCAGATTAGCACGGTCGAGTAGTTTATTCCTGGTCAAATTCTCAAGTTTATTGCATTTAGATTCCTTAACGGTTTCACCCGATAGACTAGTTATCCCGTGAGTGATTAGTTTAGGGAAAATAACTATAAACGCGTCGATGAAATGCCCAACTTATTCAATAGAAACTAGAACCTGAAATTTAGAATGTCGAAGAGAGCTCGAGCTAAATATAGACTTAGTAGTCTATTAGCCGACCCGCTAGGTAGTCCAACCCGCTTCAAGGAGGTCGCGACATATGCTTTCTCAAATAAAGATGAAGATTGCCTAAACAGAAAAGTTTCTTGGTATGCACCTTAACAAAGGAACATATTAACCAGACCACACATTGCATAGAAACTATTAAAATTTCCAGCAGAAAACTTCACAACAAAGCAAGTTCAGCAATTTCGGGATAATTAATTATCTCGAGACTTCGTTCTGAATATTACCAAATTGCTAATCCGATTGCAATCAATGCTGGAAAAAAAAAAAAAACCCACTCCTTGGGCAAAAGCTCAAACAAACGCTGTAGTAAAGTTGAAAGAACTCATGCAGCTCTTCCTCCCTTGCAAATCTCATCCACAGGAAAAGAGTCCTTCAAACTAATGCTAGTGACAAATATTGGCAGCCATACTATTTGAAGAAATTGATGGTAAGCGAAACATTTGTGCTTACAAAAGTAGAAAGTTTTCCCAAGCTGAAATACACTACCATTCCACTTTCAAAGAAATCTTGACTGTAAAGAATGGAATAAAAAAGTTTGAATTCTATCTTATTTTTCATCACTTCCTGGTGGAACTAGACATGGCATCCTTTCCCCAGATGACCAAGTTCAAATAGAAGTAGATTCCACATTCTCAACATCTACGATGGGCCAAATGGTTTTCAAAGTATTCATTTTAGACCAAACACATTGCTGGAAAGAAGAACGTGCTTGCCGACTTCCTATCCAGCCAAAGGTACCCGCAAAACTCAACATGTATATCATGAGGCATGCTTTTCACACTTTTCATCACAACGAAAAGTATAAGATCGAAAGGATACAAGATTGGCCAAGGTGGGAATACCCCCAAGAGATTATTGAACAAGTGCGGAATGACAACTTCACGAAAATCTTGACAATCTCATGTGGCAATGCCACACAGATCTATTCAAGGTCCATGGAGGTTAGATCATTTATCCTTTTTTTTTTTTATTAAAATCCTAGTAGCCATTCATACATCCTCTAATCTTGAAGGAAAATGACTTCCCTGACAAACTTCAATGGCTATTGTGGTACTTAACTAATAAATATTTAATAGCTATTGAGATTCTAACAAGAAGGTTCATTGCCAACCAAACCAAGATATTTTTGCTTGGATGAAACATTGAAAAAGAAAGCCGTGGCACCCTCGATGGCCCCGATCCGTTAGGGTCACCACAAGTACTTGTCACTTATCATACTACATCCCAATAAGATAACTTTTAATTAAAGTGAAACCATAGCTCATAGGGGTTGATCAATAGAATTCTTTTCCATTTTTTTTAAAAGGTCCTAACATAGCTTCATCAGCAAAAAGCATAAACGTATCTCGTCATTCCTCCCTTCAATAACCATGATGCAATGTACACCACCTACACTCCAAATGAAAAGACAAAGCCCAGTCACTTTTATTTATATTTTCACGATGGATATTTTGGGTCGGTACAGCAAAAAAGCCAAGATTTTTAACTATACTTGGCTATAACTCAAAAGAGAACTCGACCCCACATCAAACATGTACACCCCTCAATCAACAAGCATCAGCTATCCCCAAAAAGTGTCACCTCCCACTAGCTATACGTGCCATCACACCCAACTCGGTGCATCGAGCGACGGCAGCGGCAACATCCTTAGCATCACTCCACCACGCCGGACATGAACAAATAAAAACTCTTGGATAACCAGGCCATCAGCAAGACCCACATCATACATCACTAAGATACGGACTCAACAAACACCAAAACCAGGCACACTAACACAGAATGCTCGTGCACTCCACCTCGACATCGATGGCAATCCATAATAAGCACCGCCCGCAACCGGTAGCAAAGGCATCTTTTTAATCTGAAATGTTAATCCCCAAAAGGGGTGAGTACAACCACTAAGCAGTAAAGATCCACCAAATTACACAATGCGTCAAACTAAATAATCAAGGTATCAAGAATAAACCACATATCATTCATGCATTCAAGCATACCTCACCTTATAGCCATGCATATATCATTATGCAACATACATATACCACCATGCACTCATCATTAAACAGCCATGCATATATCATTATGCAATGTGCATATACCACCATGCACTCATCATGTATCATCAAGCAGCCATGCATATCACCATGCAACGTGCATATACCATCATGCACTCGATGCTTGCATTTTCATGAGGTTCATCCCATGCCATATGATTCAATTTCTCGATCTTTAACTTTCAATTAGATCACATCATTTTCTTCCTAGGGACCAATGTTTGCATCCCTCAATTTATCACTCGCATCCAACCTAGCATCGCGAGAAGGCTCCGGCACACACCTTCGAGCATTCGGCACACACACTCCGGGCATCTCGTACCTCCACTAGCATCATGAGGAATCCCCCCAAAGACACACCTCCCAGGGCTTCCGGCACACACTCCGGGTATCCCAACACTCCTAGGTCATCCGGCACACACACTCCGGGCATCCCAACACTCCCGTGGCATCGTCGGCTCACACCTCCGACGGTCTCGTTATTATCTCAATTTATATTCAAACATGTATCTCAATTTTAACATGGCATTTGATACAACAATATCAAGGGTCTCAACCAGCTTTTGATGCCATATAACATGCCATATGTCACCACATATGAAGCAAAATCAACCACTCAAAGTATTACATCACATAGAACAATTCATTTACTTTTTTCTTTTGAAAACGCATCAATTCTCGGATAAAACATAATACATTCCTTTAGTTAAAACTCTAGGAAAATTAGTAAATGGTATTAATAAATTATGAAAACTTGACATGTTATAGACGAGACCTAAAGGCAGATATCTCATGAAAAAACCACACCAAAAGAATCTCACACAAAATAGTACGGTCCATGCATCACAGTTTTCGAAATTTCAACATTTCAGCTTGCACAATTTCGAAGTAATTTAAATTAAATACCCAAATGAACTCCAAAAATTCTGAAATTTTGATATGTTATAGACCAGTCATAAAGGTAAATATCTCGTGAAGAAATCAAAATTCAACTCGTTCTCGATTAATAGATATAGATGATTAATTCCTCCTGTTCTCGGTGTCGTTTTTTTTTCCAGATTATCTTCTTTCAAAGGAAACTCGTTTCACCAACCTACATATGTCAGTTTCTTCTAAGTTTTCAGTATGTTATTCCTTGGAATATTACCTACAACTTTCATTAAGGACATATCAAATTTTAACTGGATGATTTTATAAAAATCACAGAATCATACTTGGTCGAGGTAGCATTTTCCCAGATCCAGTTTCTTCAAATGACAACGATTTCACCGACCTATTTTTGTTCATTTACTCTAAATTTTTGCTATTTTTTACCTCAAGAAGTCCTCTGCCACTTTCATTAAGAGATCAAAGTGAGATTTTCACAAGAAAGCTACTTTACAGTCCACGAAATCACTAAAGGTCAGCACAACAAATTCCAGATCTAATTTCTCCAAAGGAAAATCGTTTAACCAAGAAATATTTGTCCGTTTTATCACAAATTTTAGTATGTTATTTCTCAAGATGTTCTCTACAACTTTCATTAAGATATTGAAGTGATATTCCAACTAAAAAGTTGTATGCAGTTCACAAACTCATGAAGGGTCAAACTGATTTTTCCTGAAAACAGCATGCTAGGCCAACAAATTTCTCCCCAAAGTTTCAAATTTCATCACTTCACCACAACCAAAGTTTATCATTCCTTACAACACATATCACAGCAAGCAAAGGGTAGATTTTAGGACTCTACTTGCCTCAAATCCGAGCACAAACACAGCAACAAACGCGGGCAAGGTGGCGAACGAATGGCGGCGACTAGGCGGCGAACGAACCTCCTCCTTCCCTCTTCTTCTCTCACACGCCGCTCTCCCTCTCTCGCACGGTAACTCTCTCTCTCTTTCCCCTTTCTTCGTGCGACACCCCTCTCTTTCTCTCCCTTTCCTCGCCTAATCCCCCTTCTTTCTTTCCCTTCATCATTTGGTTTGCATGTAATGCCACTTGGCCCTAGGGGAAAGACACTTGGCATTTCCCCATCCACATGATGGGCTAGAAGATTGGCCGGGCCTCCTCCCCCCCTTGGTCGACGGCAGCTCCTTTCACCCTTGGGCTTTGCGGGCCAGGCCTAAATGGCCGAAGGGTGGGGCTTGTGGGCTGGTTTGGTTCCTAATTATCCAGCCCACCATCATTCCAAATAATCCCACCTTAATTTCCTACTTAAATAAAACCTAACACAAAATAATATGGCCAAAAACTTGTGACATTAAACCATAAGAATAAAATCTATAAGGTGCATAGTCAAGAACAAAATCCTCATTATCAAATTGTCCTATAGCACCAACCTTGATTTACCCATGAACACAAGATATATTTCCATTAAAGTACTCAGTCTTAATCTATTACAATTTTTTTTTTTTTTGGTCTAATGATCACAACTTGAATCAATGACACTTCCATCACCTTTCCATAGGTTGTAATGCCTCCAATTGCCATGAAATTTTGGGATGCCACAATTCTCCCTCCTTAGAGAATTTCATTCTCGAAATTAGACATCACTTATGCCTCTTTAAACAAGTAGAGATACTTTCCTTCATCGATTCCTCACTCTCCCATGTGGCTTCCTCCACATCATGATGTTGCCATAATATCTTTACCAACGGGATTCTCTTGGTCCTAAGAATTTGCTCTTTTCGATCCAAAGACTTGTACAGCTCTTCAATGTACCTCACTTTTTCATTTACTTTGATGGCTTCATGATCGAGTATGTGACTAGGATCCGACTGTACTTCAAACATCAACACATGAAAGACATCATGTAAATTTCCTGATTTAGAGGCAACGCCAAACAATAAGCTACATCTCATATTCTTTCAAGTATCTCAAAAGGTCCAACAAATCTAGGGTTTAACTTATCCTTCATTCCAAATCGGGATATTCCTTTCATAGGAGATACTTTAAGAAATACATGATCTCCTACATTAAACTCTAAAGGCCTTCTACGCCTATCTCATAGTCTCTTTGTCGATTCCGGGGGCTGTCTTAAGTCTTTTCCTAATTATCTCGACCGCTTCTATAGTAACTTGCACTAACTCAGTCCCGCGCTTTCTTTCACCTACTTCATTCCAATGCATGTGGGTTCTCCGTGATCTTCTTCCATATAATGCTTCATATGGAGCCATGCCTATACTTTTCGAAAACTATTGTTATAGGCGAACTCTATCAAAGCAAATTTTCATTCCAATTTCCTCTAAAGTCAATGACACAAAGTCTTAGCATATCTTCTAGAGTCCGGATCACTCTTTTTGTTTGTCCATCTATCCGGGGATGAAAGGCGTACTATATTGAAGCTTTGTCCCTAAGGCATTTTGGAGACTTTGCCAAAAATTTGAAGTAAATATGAGTCTCGATCAAAGGTGATCACTGAGAATACCATGTAAGCATATTACCCGGTTTATTTACATCTCAACGAGTTTATTCATTGAATAGTTCATGCGGACAGCTAAGAAATGAGTAGACTTAGTCAAGCCATTCACTATCACCCAAATCGACCAGTGACCATTTGATGTCCTTGCGCTCCTGCACAAAGTCCATCATTACATGCTCCTATTTCCATTATGGTATGTCTAACGGTCTCAACATCCCCGTTAAGTTTGCGATGTTCCGCCTTCACTTGTTGGCACGTTAAACATTGAGAAACGTGTTTAGGCGTATCTACTTTCATGCCATTCCACCAAAATTGCCGACGTAAATTTCTGTGCATCTTTGTACTACCGAACGAATACTATAATTACTCCTATATGCCTCCGATGTAATTTCCCTCTTCACTTCTTCATTGTCGGGAACACAAAGTCATCCTTAGCATCTTACCACTCCATCTTCGAGACTTGAAATTCTAGTCTTTTCCTAAAGACACAAATGCCTTGTATCTTCAAAATCTCTCGGTCGGATTTTTGTAAAATCTAACTTTCCGAATGATTTAAGGCTCAACCTTAATGCAAGAAGTAAGCAAAGAGGTGGTCCATTTCCAACTTGAAGTTTGAATCCACAATAGACTTTAACATACTCCACTCTGTTATTCTTAGACTAGCCATGTCTATAGCCAACTTTCGACTAAGGGTATCTCGTTTACCTTATTTGCCTTTTATGGATGGTATCGTATCTCACAATCATAATCTTTCAATAACTCCATCCACCTCCTTTGTCTCATGTTCAACTCTTTTTTGCGAAACAAATACTTCAAGCTCTTATGATCTGTATAGATTTCAACCTTCTCTCCATACAGTATAGTGTCTCCATATGTTTAAAGCAAACACTATAGCTGTAAATTCTAAATCATGTGTTGGTAATCTACCATGGGGTTTCACTGCCTCGATGCATAGGCTATGACCTTGCCATGTTGCATCAAAACGCATCCCCGCCCTTTTGTGAGATGCATCACTATATACTATAAAACCATCGATCCAGATGGTATAATTAGGATTGGAGCCAAGTCAATTTTCTTTTAAGTTCCCGAAAGCTCCTTTCACATTCCCCACTCCATTCAAACTTCGCATTCTTTCGAGTTAATTTCGTTAAGGGGCCTGCTAGTTGTGAAAACCCTTTAATAAATCTTCTATAATAACTAGCTAGTCCTAAGAAACTTCGGATCTTAGTGGGTGTTGTCGGTCTCGGCCAATTTATTACCATCTCAACTTTCGCCGGGTCCACTGCAATTTCTCCTCCTAACACTACATGTCCTAAAATATTATCCGGTCCACCCAAAATTCACACTTGTTGAATTTGGTATACAACTTATGATCTCTTAGAGTTTGCAAACTATGCTCGT